>SEYY01001196.1:268823-278823 GCA_009176605.1 Armadillidium nasatum
AATATACCCATTATGTCATCTTGGAGAAGCCAGGAGGAGAGACTTCCAAAGAAAAGACAGCCCTTCATTTATACTCTTTCCTACCATACGCTTGCAGTAGTTGGAGGAGACATGTAATTGCCACTTATTTTAATACAAATTCTTTTTATTCTTAAACTGCATCGACATTTGTGACCTTAATTTACTATAACTTCCACTTAATTTGTTGTGTTGAACACTACTTATCTTCTACAAAACCTAACCTCTTGTTCTTAACCCAAAGGGCCCCAACCGAAAACAAAATTCTGTTCCTCTTTGCCATCTCTATCTTCAGTTTTCAGCAAAGTAGAATGTTATGTTTATGTGCTCAACAATGTAGCGTGTTCTCGCGTTTCTAATTTTTTTAGTCCTCTAAATTTTCTACCGTATATTCCTTAGCTCTCTTACCAATATACAGCTAAATTTACTCGTTCTGTTAATTTATTTCCTCTTATCATAAATTCTTCGATTATCTAGACTCCAAACTTGAGCTAATTTCTTCGCAGTTCTTACATTCGATCATGGCGTATTTCTTTTTCCATTTCCTTTAATTGAAACTCATAATCTTAGTTTCAATCATGTTCTGTTAAGAGTCACAGGAGTATTACATTCCGGAATTACGAATTATAGATGTATATAAAGTCCCTGAAACTCATGCTATTTATATCACATCCCAGGATTGTAGATATCACAAAATTTTCTTTGCCAAAATAAAAAAAATTAAAATCTTTGCTCCATCTCTCCTTTTCTGCTCCTACCTTTCGCTAAATCTTAACTCCTCGTTTACATCTTTGGCTCAAGTTCCACTTTAGACAATTCTGGAGCTACTACTTCATCTTCGATTATATGATTGTCGATTTCTTAATAATAATAATAGTAATAATAGTGAGAGAGAAAAAAAATCGGGATCAATAAAACGAAATACACGGTATAAAAATTTTTTTTAAATATTTTTATACACAACCTTAGAAAAAGAATTGAGCTACATTTTTGTATTTAAAATATAATAAAATATAGCTACAAAATATATTCCATCTAAAAATTTAATTTTTTAGATTTTAACAAGAGTAAAAATATGTACAATTTCAAAATGTTAAAATGGGATGTTATTTATTTATGAGGTATTTACACATGACTGAGAATTTTTAATATTTTTATTTTTGGGAGGAAAATTAGAAAGCAATGACAAATTTTAATTTTAAAAAATTCGTAAATCATAATTGAACAAAATATTTAATAATAAGGCAGTAGTATAAAAGTAGTATAATAGTAGTAGTAGTAGCAGCAGAAGAATAGTATGTGTGTGTATATATATATATATATATATATATATATATATATATATATATATATATATATATATATATATATATATATATATATATATATATATATATATATATATATATATATATATATATATATATATATATATATATATATATATATATATATATATATATATATATATATATATATATATATATATATATATATATCTTTGGCCATAAACAGGTTAAAATAATAATAATAATAATTTAAGACCCCATATCCAAATCTCTGTTAAGACGAGGGTCATTTAAATTCATTCTGCCTCCTCCTCCTCCTCCTCCACTGTTTCCCCAATGACTTTGTGGAAATGGCGGTCCTGATCCTGACATCATGTCACCTCTGTCATCATTCATATTATAAGGACCAGAAGGACACCCCATTGGCTGCGATAGGAGGAAAGGATTACCTCCAATTCCTTGATTAATTGTTCCCGGAAGACCAACTGGAACTCTTTTTGGACTAGGAGCTGCTCCTAAAAGTCCAGGCTTTCCACGTGGATCTGGTCCACGTGGATCTGGCAATATCGAATTATTCAAATTATTATTCAAGAATTGTTGAAAACTGTGTCCATCTATTATTCCGTTTGGATACATTTGATTTCCAAATCTTGGATCTGCATCTCTCACATCTGAATCCAAAACAGGGTCCCTGATATCCATTCTTGTATCTCTCGTATCAAATCTTGGATCTACTCGTGGATTCGCATTTCTTGGATCAGCTCTACTATTCATCCTAGGATCTGGTCTTGGGTCCGCTCTAACCATAGCTTTAGCTTCTGTTCTAGGATCTCTGGAAGCTGCCAATTTTCGAGGATCCCTACTTTCTTTAAATTCGGTTGTTGGAGATTGAATAGAAATATCTGGCGAGGCTTCAAAGTTCTCTCTTGGACTTGCTGGAGATTCAAGAGAGCTTCTTCTCAGCATTTTCCTAAGTCTAGGATCCTCCATAATTTTCTTATCATCTTGATTAATTTTGATTTTAGAAAAGTCAGGTTTGGGAATGTCAACCTTTATCAATTTATAAACTAAAGGTATATGAACTTTATACGAAGCATCAATTTCTTTGGCTGATGAATGAACAGGTACTTTGAAGGGAAGGGTACTCATGTTATCCTCTGTTTTGATGGAGCTGTTAATGCTATCAATCAATCTGTAATCAAAATCATATATTGAACTAGAAGCGCTATCACTTCGATCAGTGAATTTGTTAGTTTGCCTGTTAACACCACCTGTAAGTATTCTTAGATCTGTATCTCCCTTTGCGTTATTTGTTCTATCTTGAAAGTCTAAATCGTCTTTACTACTGAATGGTAATCCATTAAAAGGATTTGCACAATCATGAACCCTTTTGTTATCCCAGGAATTTTCTTCTCGTGAATATCTTCCACTTTCAACTGCAAAGTTCTTACCAGGGTCTCCTGATGGACACTCATTCTTCATAGCCACTGAATGATGTGATTTATCTCTTCCATCTCGAGAAATATCAGAATTATTTTGATTCCAATTTCGTTCTAGTGAATTCTGGAATTTGAAATCTTTGTTGTTCACATTCCTCTCTCTGAAATCATCTTTATAATTACTTTGATTGGATAAACTTTTGCTTCGGGCTCTTTGAAGAAATGAATCTAAATTAGCGGAAAATTGATCTACCCTAAAGTTCTCTTTTGGTTCGTCATAAAATACTTCCTTAATGTCATCGCTTATGTCCATGTATCCAAATGAAGTACGACTATCAGTAGACGAGTATCTGTTAGAGTTTTGTTCCCATAAATTATTGCTTCGCTCCTCTTTCATCCCAGAGTTAATGGGGCTAAAATTTTGATTTTGGCTGCAAAAAAAGGTAAATAAATAAAAGTTAAGTAAATATATATATATATATATATATATATATATATATATATATATATATATATATATATATATATATATATATATATATATATATATATATATATATATATATATATATATATATATATATATATATATATATATATATATATATATATATATATATATATATATATATATATATATATATATGTAAGAGTCCAGGACTTGCCAGATTTAGCTGAATGCGGAAGTAAGTAACATGTGCCTGAAATTTATTAGTTTTAAATTTTTTATCGCCATTTCCTGCTAATAATGTACTTGCATACTTTTATAAATTTAACTTATACAGAATCAACGAAATGAATGGCACATGCAACTAATTTGACTTGTGCAACATACAGGTGTATATTACGAAAGGACATTAAATAAATTTACTTGGAATTCTAAAAAATCTAAATGTAAAGATACAAAGAAGGTTAAAACAAGAACACTTTATAAATTAAAAGTCAAAGAAATATTAAAGCAAATTTCCTGTAATTTTTTCTTTGATGGTCAAAAAATAAAAATGTTTAGAATAAGTTTTGTTGAACAATTATAAAATGATTTTAATTAGTTTCCTTGTAAAAGTGAGTCACTGCAAATGAAGGACAATCAAGTCAAATTAAAAGTCAAAGAAATATTAAAACAAATTTCCTGTAATTTTTTCTTTGATGGTCAAAAAATAAAAATGTTTAGAATAAGTTTTGTTGAACAATTATAAAATGATTTTAATTAGTTTCCTTGTAAAAGTGAGTCACTGCAAATGAAGGACAATCAAGTCTATGTTCATACGTACTAGAACAATCTTTACTTAGGATCTGAAGTTGAATAGTTGACAAAAGACCTCTACGTTGATTCAAACTGTCTTTTCATTTGCAATTCTTTATTATTAAGAACTAAACATAATGTTTGAACACTTTGAATTAGCAGGTGTATATTAACAGAAGAATTCTCTGATGCAACATCAACTTCATCTTGCAATTTTATTTTCATATTATGAGTTCAAATGACATATATTTCCCTGACACTCAATTCGGTAATTAATACAAGAATTTTAAGTCAAAAAATAAGTTTTTAAATGTTTTTCAATTGTCCTTGTTAGAGATACATATATTGTAAAAAATAAAATAGAAACAATGGTGACAGGTTTTGATTTAACTGTATAAGAGATCTGTATACTGCACATAGGTATGCCGTATATACAATACTATAAGATCATAGTTTAATTAGAAATGAAAATTGATTATATTTAAAAGCACAACTCGTAAATACAATCCTTTTATTAATTAACATTAATATTTCTCGTATGGTTTGAAAGAGAAATTTTCTTTAAAATTTTTATTGAAGTATTATATGCGATGTATTGGTTTTTAAAGTGCCTATTAAGCTTGAATAAAAGCAAACATTACATAAGTAGTAATTATTAGTTATGGGGAAACATTAACTATTTGAGACAAAGCTAAGTCTTCATCGATTTTAAAAAAATAAAATATATATATATATATATATATATATATATATATATATATATATATATATATATATATATATATATATATATATATATATATATATATATATATATATATATATATATATATATATATATATATATATATATATATATATATATATATATATATATATATATATATATATATATATACCTTGACTGATTTTGCACAGCACTTAAGACGTTCTTGAGATACATCACATCAATATCAGCAAGATTTTGTTGTAAAGAAAACTGGCCATGAGTTGGTTGTGAGTTTGGACTTTCTTCTATCCTCTGTCTGCGCATTAGTGGAGGACTATTATTTTGATTACGTCTGTTTCCTTGAGTATTCTAAAACAATAACAATAATAATAGTAATAATGATAATGATAATGATAATAATGATAATGATGATGATAATAATAATAATAATAATAATAATAATAATAATAATAATAATAATAATAATAATAATAATAATGTTTTGAAATTGTAAATTTATATATGTTAAAAAAAAAGCATACAAGCATGAATTTTGTAATTTATCTTATTAGTCCTTTAATACATACTAAAAGAGTTAAAGGACTAACGGTGGTAATATACAACAACTACCATTGAGTTTCTTGAAAGGATATCAAAAGGAAGAATAGATATCAGAAGAAATTTATCAATAAAAAATTTTTGACGCATTTTCTATGGTGAAATAAGTTATCATGTGATTATGCAAAGTGAAATATAAGAAGCATCACCTTCTTAAATTTAAAAACGACGATAATTCCTGAAAGCAACATCCTTGTTACCAATAACCAAAAGATGGCAAGAATTAAAACTAAGCTTATGAGTTTTAAGTGAAAAGAAAGAAAATGAAGTACAAGACTCTATGATCACTTCAGTTATGCATTCTTTGCAATCAAGAAGATCTTTTCCGTGAAGTAATTAATACAGTTACAAGAAAAATCAGAGGATAATCAAAACTCCCATCAGTCTGTAGCACCAGTGTAAAAAAAAAAAAAAAAGTCTTTTAGTTGAAGGGAGGATATTCCTGGAAAAGACGAAGAGATTGAGCAAGATACAGAGAAAAGAAAGTTTGAAAGAATCCACAGGTAGGAGAAAGTGTGTAGCATTATAAGGAGAAAATCTGCTAGTTGAGAACAGGTCTAGTATATTGGGTTCATCTTCAAAATGATCAGGTATAGAGGTAGAGAGTTGCGTCATATGTTCAAAGTTGTTGTAGATTGAGAAATAGAAGGCGAGTTAACAAGATGAAAATTCAGAACTAGAGGAAAAGCCATTGGTGATGGTAAACATTTAAATCACCCAGAGAAAAGAATAGAAGAGAAAAAAATGATTTATATGGGACCTTTGATAATCCAGAAATTTAGGTCAGTTTAGTTTGATTGTCAAAAAAGGCTAATGTCATGCTGCACCACATACACCGCAGCGTTCGCCTTTGGATGAAAATTTGTTAAATAAGAGTGGACAGATTAAGATTTTCATTCAGAGTACTCAAACAATCAAGTTCCAGTTAAGAAAATAAAGAGGGAGATCAAAGGCACAAAAATTAATGAATGAATGAATGAATTACTATTATTATTAATTATATATATATATATATATATATATATATATATATATATATATATATATATATATATATATATATATATATATATATATATATATATATATATATATATATATATATATATATATATATATATATATATATATATATATATGAAACTTACATTCATATCACATTCTTCATCACTGGAATACCACTTAGTATTTGGATCCATAGACTGCCCTTGCATTCCATGAGAAGTTCCTGGACCTTCTAAAGAGCGCCCATAGTCTCTTTCTCTCGAATCTTCCCTACGTCCAAGCTGTTGATAATGTTGTTCCTGTTGGTGCTGCTGCTGTTGTAATCTATCATTCTCCGCTCTGTGCTTGTGAGTTGGATACTCTCCCTTCGATCTGTGTCTTCTTCGTTCTCTTGTTCTCTCTCTCTCCCTGTTCTCTCTGATACGATACCGTTCTTTGTCTCTTTCCCTCTCTCTATCATCCTTCTTCTCTTTATCTCTGTCCTTTTCTCTTTCCCTCTCCTCCTTCTTCTCTCTCTCTTTATCTTTATCGGAATCCCGATGTTCTTCTGAAATTTATTTAAAAAAAAAAAAAAAAGTCATCAGTATTCTACATGCTAGCCTAATAGGTATAAAAATATAAAGTATCAAGAAAAAATTATTTATCGAATCAATGCAGTCTATTAGAAATTACATATTCTTAAGAGTAAACAGTAATTATTATTATTATTAATTATTATTATTATTATTATTATTATTATTATTATTATTATTATTATTATTATTATTATTATTATTATTATTATTATTATTACTATTATTATTATTATTATTATTATTATTATTATTATTAGTCTTATTAATTACCTCTGCTTTTACTTCGTTTTGGGCTTCTTTCTTTGTCATCTTTATTTTCTCTTTCTCTTTCTTTTTCCTTCTTGTCTCCATCTTTCTTTTTCCTAACATTCTTAAGAACCCTATCTAAATCTGTAAGGAAGCAAATTATTTCGTCAATATATATATATATATATATATATATATATATATATATATATATATATATATATATATATATATATATATATATATATATATATATATATATATATATATATATATATATATATATATGAAAGAACTAACGCAAGAAGTATATTGTCACCAATTTTGTTTGTGGCAAACATGAAAGTAAGTATGACAAGAGAGATATGAAGGAGGGGATGTAAAATTTTAAAGAGATATTACGATTTACGCAAATGACCTTGCGTGAAGGAGTAAGGATGAGGAAACTTTTAGAAGTTGTGATTTTTCAAGTAAGACACAAAACAGATTACGACACCGAACAAAGAGGAGCAAGATATTACTAGTACGGGGATAGAACTGTACGACTAGACAATGAAGAGCACTGCATTCCATAATATGGAACAGACAGAGGAAGTAAAGGAATATAATATATTGGTGCATGACAACAAGGGAAGAAAATAGAATAAAAGGGGGCATAAATGATTGAAAGGACTGAAAACTATAGTTAAGAATACCAGAAAAGATAGGGTAAAAAACGAAAAAATCAGTTTATATAGAAGCGAAGCCTATCATAAACAAAACAGATGCAGCCAGACTGAGATGGTAAGAACGATTAAAGAGAATGCAAGATGGGAGTGGAGATCAGAGGGAGTCAATCTAGGGGAAGACTTCAAAGATCTGAAGAGATTTAGAGCAAGATTCATCTAGTACATTTAATTCAAGAACTGAAAAAGAAATGAGTGCTGGAGTTCAGAGGAAAACGTAAAGTGATTCTAGCGTAATTGACAAGTTTATAAGACTATTATGGGAGCAGATGTACAAAATATATTTTTAACACCTTTGGTGGGAATAAATCAACGAATACATGAAATCAACCATTGTTGGAGAAAGGTTAAGTTCCTATTCAAATTAAACAAAAGGTCGAAATGCATGAACCGATATACGGCGTTGGAAAGTGTGCAAGTTAAAAGAATTGAGAATATTGGAAGAAAGTGTATTCCGGAATACAAATAAGTTTGGACATAGTGGTTAACTGTCGTAAAGAGAGGAAAGTAAGGAACTGATTGGAAAAATGTCTTACGAGTCCTTCTAAAACGGTATTAAAAATATAATAGCTCTATTATTTTTTTTTTATAAATAAAAAAAGTTTACATTTCAAGGGCTATTATTACAATTATTATTATTAAACAAAAGAAACTGAACACAAATATAAAATAAAGCAAATCTGGACCTTTTTAATATTATATTAATTCATATTTTAATTTACGTAAAAAGATTGAAATAATATTTCGCCTAAAACTTATACGTTAATTACAATAGAGTTATTATTTGCAGGTGTGGCGACCTAAAAGAATAAGAAAAGGATATCAAAATCGTAAGTATCGATATAATATATTCTAATAATGAGGTTTTAAAAGGACTAACACGTTAGTATTATCAACAATAATTTTGTTAATAATATGCAAGTTTAATTTTCGTTTTTTTATTTCCTTTTGGCAAAATATAAAGAACATTAAAAACCATAAGAAATACAAAGTTAAACTGTGCAGTTTTTGAAAAGAAAAAACAAAACTTAATATGTAAATACCATTTTAATTTATAATACAAAATAATTCAAATAATAAACAACAATAATCGGATGAAATATTTAAAATACACGCTATTTGAGAAAAAAATCCTTAATTAAATTTTAATTAAAAGAAAATATTATAATATGTCATACTTACATTTGAATCCTTTGCCTTCTAAAACCAACAATGGTTCGAGATTCTCCGCTTCATAATTCTCCCCTTTTCTTTTGGCTTCTGTTATACTAATAATAATTTGAGCATTGTGTTTGGATACTCTGGGAAAGTCACCCAATATGTCCTTAGGAGCTAATTCGATATGCTGCCAGAGAAAGAAAAAATTAAATATTAAAAGAAAAGTATGAAATTTTTAACGTAGTAAATTAACATTGTTCTAATAAATATAAATAAAGTTGGAGATGGCAGACTCTCTTTTAGCCAAAAATTAAAAGCAGAAAAGAAATAAAAACCAAACTATTATTCTTAGAATTAATAATAATAATAATAATAATAATAATAATAATAATAATAATAATAATAATAATAATAATAATAATAATAATAATAATAATAATAGCTCTTGACAAAGATAAACTCGATCGAATCTCCGAATCTTACCTTCAGCAGAATATTTTTTGTAATTTCCTGAAGAGGATCATGACTAAATTTACACTGATCTCCTGCTTTGCACTTCATTCCAAAATGATAATATTTACAAGGGAAGTCCTTGTGCATATAGAGACATTTTTCTTTTTTGGCACAACAGTCCATCATATAAAATTTACACAACTCCATTTTACGAGTGGGAGCAATTTCATGAGAATAGGGACAATCATTTCCCTGAAAGTTTAAATAATGATAAAACCTATTATACATCTTTTTGAGTAACAATATGGTATTAGTAGCCCAATAATATATATATATATATATATATATATATATATATATATATATATATATATATATATATATATATATATATATATATATATATATATATATATATATATATATATGAAACATTGACAAGTTAAATAAAAAAAATGGGTTCCAATGTAACTCGATATCTACATTACAGCATTGCATTGTTAGTAAATTTAAAGCAAACAA
>SEYY01001196.1:288823-306323 GCA_009176605.1 Armadillidium nasatum
TCTATACTCAACTCGATCTTTTTATACTTTTCAATAATGAAAAAGACTTCAAACCCAACATTAAATACAACTGACGTTAGAAAGGTGGCCTTTGAGCAATTAACCTCTGATCTTTCTCGTATATATCAAACTGGGTCAGAAAAAAACATGGTCGTTTTCAATGCCTCAAAATCTCTCTTCCTTCATCTTTCTTCTCAACACGAACTTAATTCCACACAGCAATAACTTGTTTGTTTTTTTTCTGAGAGCGGACCTCACCTACGAGGGCATATGCTGTCCCTCCAGGCAGACAAAATACTGCCCTTCAGGCCACCACCAGTTCAGAGCGAGTGAACCACACATTCCGAGAACTGGTGATGCTCTCCCACAGCAATAACTGAAACCTTCGTCTGTCCATTAGGTAAAAATGTAAACTTTCTTTATTGCAATTGGACTTTAATAAATTTTAAGAATAACCGGCTTCGTAGCAACGGAATTATGAATTATCCTTGAAAGAATATATGATAATTTTGCTTTCGAATTTTCTTTTAGAAAATGCTAAATAACAATTTAGTAAATCAATAATAACATATATATATATATATATATATATATATATTATATATATATATATATATTATATATATATATATTATATATATATATATATATAATATATATATATATATATATAATATATATATATATATATAAGGAAAAATAAAATTAATAATAACTATCGATAGAAAATTTGCCCATATAAAGTGTAGCTTTTATAATTTTATACGTAAAAAAAAAAAAATTATTATTTAACGAATTTATGAGAGTACAACGTAAACTCATTTCACCGTTTATTCATGTGATTCATACCTACAGCAGTAGTAACGAGATTTAAACTATAGCTATACATTTTACCAGTGGAGTTATACAATCCATTTGGTTTACATAATTTCATAAATGCATATTCATTTATGTAATTTTTTTTTTTTTTTTGTCTTTTAATAATTTATTACGAATAAAACAAAGCACTCATACACATACAAAGTTCGGGTATTAATTTTTCCTTCAGATTCTTTTGATTTAAGGGAAAATAGAACCTCAGATGAGAAATAAAATTATCTAATTTATCCTTCTGTTTAAGGAAAAGAATTAAATCTACTTCAGGAGATTTGAGATCCAATTTTCCCGCTTGTATAATTTTTTTTCCTGTGCAATATTTTTTAAACATTTTGGCTATATGCCTATAACTATCATTGTAATAAGGTCTATATTCCTTAGTCCACCAAAGGATATTTTCCTTATTTTCTTATTCATCTCATTTTCCTCGTATTTTTTAAAATAGATTTTTACCCTTTAAATTATTTTTCTAGATTTTACTTATTTCATTTTTATTAATCTTATAGTTCATTTTTAAATAACATTGGTAATTCTTATTTTGTTTGCCATAGAGTATAAAATACAAAAAATATTAGTTCATTTTTAAATTTCATTCGTTTCTCATTGTTTGCCATAGAGTATAAAATATTTTACGTTTTGGATTGTGAGAACAACTAAGTACATTTAAATAATTAAGTACATTTAATTATTATTATTATTATTATTATTGAAAAGCACACAATAAATCAGTACCTTATTTCCAGATCAGAAATTTAGAGGAACCCAAAATTAACGAATTTTAAATTTTCTGAATATAAAGTAACAAAATGGCAGGTAAAAATCTGAAAATTAATAAATAAAATTAATAAATATAACTTAAATAGTTTGTTCGATTGGTGCTATGGCCAGATTTTCCTTTACTGAAAGGAGCCAAGGAATAATAAATCGTAATTAATCAGAAATTATTTCAAGTGTACGTTTGAGGAAGCCAAATATATATATATATATATATATATATATATATATATATATATATATATATATATATATATATATATATATATATATATATATATATATATATATATATATATATATATAATATATATATATATATATATATATATATATATATATATATATATATATATATATATAATATATATTACTTTTTTTTTTTTTACCTTCTCATTGTTGAGGCGGCCACACTTCGCTAATTCCCGCCGCATCGGTCTCGACCAGAGATAAAGAAGTATGCCCCAGAATATTTTGGGGCGATAGTTGGAGGACAGTCTAAAAGAAAGTATACGGTCTCCGGGGCCCTTTTGCATCTGGTACAAGTAAGATGTTGCCTGGTTTATAAATTGTGTTTGTAATCTTGTAAGTGGGTGTGCCCGATCTAGCAATTTTTGCTAGTTATATATATTAATAATGATTAGAGTATGTTTTTATCTTGATATATTATTTTAATAATTAACTTATATATATATATATATATAATATATATATATATATATATATATATATATATATATATATATATATATATATATATATATATATATATATATATTATATATATATATATATATATATATATATATATATATATATATATATATATATATATATATATATATATATATATATATATATATATATATATATATATATATATATATATATATATATATATATATATATATATATTATATATATATATATATATATATCTTATCGCATGCATTATAGATTATTACATTATTTATAATAATACGAGTTTGTTTCGTAATGAATTGATAAGACAGCTGTTATTATATATACGAATACTCGCAAACTTTAATATAATCAATTTTGTCTGCGTGTGAACCTTTATATTTCAGTTATGAAACGCTAAAGCCGTGGGATGGATAATATAGGGTGCTACTATAGTATGCAGTCTACAAATTTGAATATACAAATGCATGGCACACAAACATTTGTCTACTTGGGCCACCCCTCCTCCCGACCTGTGTTGTGAGAAATATTTAAGTTTACTTCTATAGAAACACATACTGCATAGAGTAAGCATAAATATAGACCGCAGAATATATAATAACACAGTACATAGAATACCGGAAAGTTCCTATCGTCTAGTTACGTGGTGGATTCAAATCCACATTATTTATTTGCATTTGAACACCGTACCATTTGCTACTCGTCATCTGAAACATGAAAAGGTTTTGTTTTTAAAGGAGAATGTAACATCTATAAAATTAAACAGATTTTAAAAATATATGGTTAATTTAATAGAGCGCATAAATGTTCTTAAATTTTAAATATATCAGAATTAGGCGTAGCCTACATTAAAAGCACTTAGTACAATAAACGATACATGAATTAAAAAAAAAAAAAAATATAGGCCAGAGCCGAGGTATTTTTTCAGAGTCAATGCATGCCTCGAAGTTTCTTATACTGGATCTGACGGAAGACAACTTCACAGGACGATACGTTTAACAGCTGGCACCAATTTATTTTAACCTGACTCGTACACACCTATTTAGAACATAGCTCAGATATAAATAGAGAACATAAATGCTGTATGTGGAAGTTTAAGATTCGTACTATCAGTAATATTTTTGTCAATTATTTATTTGCTTCTTTCAAAAAAAAGTTTACGTAAATTAAATAAACAAAAATTATTTAACTTTGTATGGACTAAATTGGCAGAGTTTTCAAGTTCCCAATTGTTATACAGAAATTCAAGATCGTCGACATGTACTTCTTACAAATTTGTTTTTCTCTAAGTGAATTCCAGCAGTTACTTGAAAAGTTTTCATTCAGGGTATTCAATATAAGATATTTTGCAAGCTGTGGAAACATTAAATTAGCGAATTTTTCATAATTAAAGAGAAATTTTTCATAACCTCTTTATAAGCTTGAATTTAACGATCCCTCATTTATGACAAGGAATATTTGGCTCGTTTAAAAATTCTCAGGAAGCAGCATTACCAGCCATATCGGCCAACCTGTATTAGTAAAGGTCTATGCAGAAAGGCGTCTATTGCATTTCACTCATATTTACCTGTATGCTTTACATTCCATATCCTCGATTGAATTTAATATAATTAGGAAGATTTGTTTTCATCTATTTATACACTGCATAATGTAATTGCTATTTTCTTAAAACCCACGATTATCTATCATTTGCAAAAGTGAAAAGCCAAGTCTTAGTGAAATGAGACCTTCATGTTTACGAAAGCATCACAATTCTTTGAAGAAATTATCGGTCAAGTTCTACGAGGGTCGATAAAGTAGGCACCCTCTTCTGTGAAGACTTTGGACATTAAAAAAAAAAATCTTTCTATAAAACAGAACTGAACTCTCGAAAAGAGTTCCCCTTTTCAATTCAATGTTTTTATAACATTCTAATTCGATTTATTTCCTTCATTTTCAAATGTAGGCACTTTATTTATGTTCGTGCAGTTTTAATATACGCTGCAATGATTTCGCATTTGCTATCTGCCATGTTTATTGTATTATAAGATTCATAAATTCTATTTTTAAATATTAATATTCCGATTGCTAGCTATCATTATAGATTTTCTCTTCATTCCACCCTACTACTACCATTAATAGTTTGATTTGCTTATTTATTAAGTCCGACGTCTCCTAAATATCGAATGAAGATAACAAGAATAAGCTGATAAATTTTATTTCGTACTCAATCTTGTTACAAATAATTAAAACAAATATTTAGTGCCGCAACGCCATTAAAAAGAAGAAATTTCTTTCTTTTTAAACAATTTAATACAGAAAAAAAACTATATTAAATCTTAAAATGAAAATGAAGGATGTAAAATATTGAATATTAAATTAAAATTTATAAATCTTTTAATATATCTTTCATTTTATTCAAATTATGATCAACGGCTTTGGAAATAAATTCCAAAGAAGGCTGAAGATCTTCCGTAACAAGAAAGCTGTTCGATGCGGTTTTTATACCAGTCAGTAACTGAGATCCTAAACTTCGAGTCTATAAAAAAAATTGAAATAAAGTAATTATGAGAAAACTATTTTATATATATATATATATATATATATATATATATATATATATATATATATATATATATATATATATATATATATATATATATATATATATAATAATATATAATAATATATATATATATATATATATGAGGAATTCAGTTGCATGTCTTGCATGGTTCTAAGGACTGGGAACCCTTTCCAACCAGGTTTATTCCCACGTACGAATGCAGGAATGTTAAATTTCTGCAATCGACACCACCCTGCATCATGCGGGATATGGTGCATTGTATAAAAAGATATATATATATATATATATATATATATAATATATATATATATATATATATATATATATATATATATATATATATATATATATATATATATATATATATATATATATATATATATATATATATATATATATATATATATATATATGGTATATATATTAGGAATAAAGTCGAAGTATCGGTATCGGTAAAAACGACCAATACTAAACAGATACCGAAATCGTTAATTTCTGAAAAAGATATCAGCTCCTTGACTGAATTTAAAATTTCATTATTATTATTATTATTATTTGAGTAGGAATATAAAATTATTATATATATATATATATATATATATATATATAATATATATATATATATATATATATATATATATATATATATATATATATATATATATATATATATATATATATATATATATATATATATATATATATATATATATATATATATATAATATATATATATATATATATATATATATATATATATATATATATATATAATATATATATATATATATATTATATATATATATATATATATATATATATTAATATATATATACACTCCTGGTGGACAAAAGTCAGAGCTCTACCAATTTCCATAAGAGTTGGGGAAATACCGGAAACCTGGTCAAATTACAGGCTGACATATCTCGATACACGGCGTTTGAAAAAAATAAAAGTCAAAGGACGTTGGGAAGTATAAAGGTAGTGTGTTCCAGACATTTCCATTTCAGTACATGTAAAATTAAATAATTGAGAGAAGGTTTTTAATGAAAACTAGAAAGAGTTGGATAAGACAGATTCCTGAGGAACACCACTATGAATAGATTTAAAGGAAAAATGGTGGCCGTCTACAACAGTTGCTATACAAGAAATGAAAAAGAAATCATAGAGGATCGATTAAGAGTTTAAAAATCAAAGCTTTGAGCAACAATCTATCGAAGGTTTTGATGTCTAGAGCAACAGAAAAATATTTTCCGAAAAGCGGAGTCCCAAAAGTCAGAGAGAAGAGGAAGAAGATTACCAGTAGAGCGCTTTTTACTAAAGTTACACTGGCGATCAGATAAGATAAGAAGATTTGAGATATTTCCAAATCTTAACAAGAAACTTTAGAAAGAACAGGCAGTTGAAGAAATGTTACGGTAGTTGGAGGGTTGAGAGGGTTCCCCCTTCTTCGGCACAGGCTGAATAAGAGCACGTTTCCAGCAAAAAGTAAAGGCTGAAATAGAAAGGCAGTGACGAAATAGTTTACTAAGGCATGATAAAAAAAAGAAAAAGAAAAAAAAAGCACAAGTTTTGAGAACCACAGTAGGGATACCATCTGGACCATACACCTATGTTAAGCTCAGAGAGAGCAGAAATGACGTCTTAAGAAAAAATTACATTTTTAGGTATGAGTTGGGGGTGGGGGATGTTGAAGGAAGAGGAATAGCTCCAAAATTATCTAAAGTTGAATAAGCGGCAAAAGTTTGAGCGAAGATTTCAGCTTTAGTGGAAGGTAAAATGGCAATTGCGCCAAAAGAAGATAGTAGAGGAGGGAAAGAGGAAGAAGCAAAGTTTGAGCTGACATTCTTGCAAAATCCCAGAAAGAGCATAAGGAAGAGGAGCGAGAAAAATTATTGCATTTTGTACTGAGAAATGAGTTTTAAGTGTTACGAAGAACAGATTTTGCATGATTCAGGGATAAAATATAAATTGCATGAGTTTCTGAAATTTGAAGACGACGGTAATCCCTGAAGGCAGCATAAATGCTGCAAATAGAATGAGAACAAGCAGAGTCAAACCAAAATTTGGAACGTTTAGTATTAGGGAAAGATAATAGAATGTACGTCTCCATGCCAGAGCGAATCACCTCATTAATGTGCTCTGCACACTCCGAGGGACTCCTCCCACGGAAGCAATAATCATTCCATGGGGAAATCAAAGAAGTACGACTGCAAGTTCGACAGCTTGAGCACTGAAATGTCACAAACTTTACTAGCATAAGACGGGGGCCTTTCTTGCGAAAGACTTGAAAAGATAGAAGGGGATACAGATATACGAAATGATCAGAAGAGCCCAGAGGATGATAGAGTTTGAAAGTAAAATGAGAAGGATTAGAAGTTAAAAAAAATGTCTAGAATGTTGGGTTCACTTCCAAGACGATCAGGAATACGAGTAAGGAGCTGCACAAACTGCTCAAGGTCGTTTTAGCGATATATATATATATAAAGATGAGATAGCATCTTTCCTAGTGAACTTTATCTAATTAAAAAGGTTAAAGCCAATACTTAAGATTTCCATATACTTATTTAGTACATAAATTATTCATAAATTCTATTTTTAAATATTAATATTCTGGTGTCTAGCTATTATCTCAGATTTTCACTCCATTCTAACCTTACTACCGTTAATAGTTTGATATGCTTATTTATTAAGTCTGACGTTTCCTTAATAGATAAACTTCATTTTTGAAACATTCACTGTGTATTAAATGAGTATGTGGAAATCATTAGTAATGGCTTAACCATTTTAAATATATATATATATATATTATATATATATATATATATATATATATATATATATATATATATATTATATATATATATATATATATATATATATATATATATATATATATATATATATATATATAATATATATAGAATAATAGTTTGTTAAAAATAGAACAAAAATTTACTGTACCTGTGAATCCATATTTTCAACATTAACTGGAGGATACAATTCTAATATAAGCGTGTCGATAAGCTGAGTTATAGGCTTACAATCTTCTGCCAACTGATCTAAATCAGCATTATGTTTATCACTATCTAAACTTTCTTCTTTGAGTAGAGGTGAAATTTTATCATAAAAAATCTGAATCAAATAAATAATAATAATAATAATATTACGAACGTAAACTTCTTTTTTTATAGTTCTAATTTTGCAGATAGAAGATCAATTAAGGATAAAGATCACAGTCGATTTAATTTTATGCAATAAATGTCATTAAAAAACTATTTTATATAAATTTCTCAAGGGGAGAGATCAAACAATGCAACCTTCATTAATAATCCATTCTCTGATTCTTAATCACTCAGTCACCATTAATGAAAAAAGCTCTGTTCAAGGGAGGATATATTCCTTTTATTTATTTTTTTATTAAGACACGACAGAGAAAGAGAATCATATACCTTAATATAATTACGACTATTATTAATAATAAATTAAAAGCGGATGAATATAAACTTTACAATTCGTTAATGTCATTATCTTAAATAAAACTCAATGGGCCAGTGAAGCCATACATGATTCTACAAACAGTTTTTAAATACAGTTTATTTACTTTTAGTGCAACCAATTTACTTAACAATATCAAGACTTGACCAGCATGACAAAAGGTAAATGCAAAACATATACAAAAGAACTTACTTTTGCAGCTTTTATAACGTTATAACTGGGGTTGATAGTAAGCTTATCTTGCTCTGACCATTTGCAAGGCTCAAAACTTTCACCATCACTTGAATCACCTTCAAAGTCGTTAAAATCTGCTCCATCTCCCTTTAAAGTCTAAAATTATTTTCGTTTATTAAATTTTTTAAAAATGTTTAAAAATGATAGCTGAACTTAAATGAACATAAAATTTAAATTTTTAACTTTGTTTAAATGTTTATGTACATCAGAACTTGACTTATTTTAAATAATAATGTCTTTCTACTGAAAACTATGAACAAAATGACAATTTTCATTTTCTAGATGATAATGTTGAAAGTTAACTTTCATTTAAAAGTTTATAGAGCAAGAAAGTAAGTAAGTTTGGGACTTGAAAATATTAAAAAGAAATTCATGTATTGGAGACAAAGAAAAGAGTATTAAAAAAGAAGGCTAGGATACTAATATATTTCAAAAGAATAGGCAAAAATGAGTCTGGACCGAATCATGTCATACTCAGTCAACATATGTCAATACCCGGCGAAACTATATATAAAGAAGAGAAAGAAGGTACAGTAGAAACGAAACTAAGAATGAAGGAAGTACGAGGGGGATTTAAACAACTAAAATGGTATGCTACAAATGTCAATTACGATACGAAGATCCACTTAAGTTGAATAAAAATTAAAAATGAGTGTGAAGAGTAAATGCAAATTTTTTTTTTTTTTAAATAAAGAGATTGGTCTCACTCTTTTAACTACTTTGTAGGTGTGTAAATACGATTACCTGACTATAATTAATTTTCATGCAAATAAAATTTGACAACTGTATTAATTATATAATACCTCAGATATTTCCTCAAAAGCATCGCTGACCATGCTCCCTTGTTCTTCAAACTGAGAAAACACTGCCTCTTTATTACTGTGTGGGCATTTCTGAAGATTTTTACAACCTTCCCATATAATTCCAGTGGCTTGTTTGTACATGTCATTTCTGTCGAAAATAACAAGTTAAATATGTGGGCCAAATATACTCCAAATAAAGCTTTAAACTGCTACACGGATACAAGCAATTCTTAACAGAAAATAAAATATTCAATCGTTGAAGAGAAATCGCTTTATATTTTTTCTATCAATCTGGTTAATCAAGTACATTTTTTTTCTTTAAACTATTTACCCACCGGGCAAGAACAATAATAATAAAAACTTTTATGAGTGACAGGTATGGTACTTAAATCAATATCTCGCTAATTATCTCTTTGAAAAATTTGTTTTGATAAGTTTCTTACGTGAACATCGTAATGAACATTTTAATTTAAAAAAAAAATGCATCCATCATATTAAGCAAATTGGATTATAGACTAGTTTTTAATAAATGTTATAACTTGTATAATTAATTTTTTTCATTAATAAAATAACTTTATAAAAGTGTTTTATTCTTTTTAAAAAATGATATTTTTATTTCGCAATCCTACTGATATAGCATTATTACTACCAGTTTGAGAAGAGCTATTCTACCATATAAAATAGTATAATTGATATAAATTATTTTATTTGAAATGTCACCATGAAAAATTTGAATGAAAAAAGAAACCGAACAACAGTACAAGATAACACCAAATTAAATACAACAAACTTTACAACAAAAGAAAAGTTAAAAAATAACGACCCCAATTGTCATCAACATTAAACATGCTCAAAACAGAAGGGATCAAAAATCAAAATATGAAAAATAAAAACAAAGCAGGAATAATAATAATAATAATAATAATAATAATAATAATAATAATAATAATAATAATAATAATTAGTTATTGGCTTTTTAAATCTGTATTCAATATATTAATTAAAAAATCATTTAACTTACACTCCACTTCCTCCTTCATCTTTGATAATTCGAATTAATTTCCTCGTAGATTGAACAGCTTCTACAGTGCTAGCAATAAGAGCCTGATGTAGGGTATTACCCCATAAAGGATTAAATTTATAGCATACTGAAACCAAGGCAAGAACTGTTTGTTCAATACCCAGTAGTAACGCTACAAAAAAAAAAAAAAAAAAAAAAAAAAAAAAATTATATATATATATATATATATATATATATATATATATATATATATATATATATATATATATATATATATATATATATATATATATATATATATATATATATATATATATATAATATATATATATATATATATATATATATATATATATATATATATATATATATATATATATATATATATATTTTTAATATAACATTTATAAAAGAACTTTACCTGAAATTTCTGAAGAAGTTGGTAATGAATAACCAGTACAACATAAACACAGTTTTGTGCACTCATAAGAAAGCTTCTCTGATACCAATGCTAATATATATATATATATTATATATATATATATATATATATATATATATATATATATATATATATATATATATATATAATATATATATATATATATATATATATCATCCAACCTATATTAAACGGACTAAACCATAAGCCATATCACAAAACAATATTAATAGCAATTGACATAAACAAAGCCTTCGATACTGTCCCGAGACATAATCTTATCCATAAAATCCTCCAATCCAACATCCCAACAGATACTAAGAAATGGCTATCCAACTTCCTATCAGGAAGAACCGCCCAAATACAACAAAACGGCCATAAATCACGTACCATCAACATAAAGAACGGAGTTCCCCAAGGAGCCATACTCTCCCCCACTCTATTTAACCTTTACACAGCAGACCTCCCACAACCACAAACAACTTTCACCCACATCACCTCATACGCCGACGACATAACTATAGCCACCACTCACAAAGACCTCACCACCGCAACATCACTCACTCAAGACTACCTAACTCAACTCCAAACTTGGCTAGTCGAAAACAGGATGACAGCATCCCCAAACAAATCCTCCATAACCCTCATAACAACAGACAAACACATATCCAACACCCACCCACAAGTCCTACTAAACAACACCCCCATACCCTTCAACAAAACCCCTAAGATCCTTGGCCTAACATTTGACACTCGCCTCACGTTCTCCAAGCACATTCAAAATACCACCTCAGCCGCAAACAGAAAACTCAACATCCTCAAAACAGTTGCCAACACAGACATACACAACAACATACAAACCTCAATTGCAATCTACAAACAATTTATACGCCCCACCATTAACTACGCCTCCCCTGTCTGGCACCCTCTGCTCTCCAACAAAAACTTAACGACACTCCAAATAACGCAAAATAAAGCCCTTCGCACCATCACCGGCTGCACACGCACAACCCCTCAACAACACCTACACAACGAAACCAAGATACTACCCATAAGGAATCACCTCGAAATGATAGGCACCCAATTTTACGCAAAAACACGCCTACCCACACACCCATGTCACAATACTCTCCTCCAACCTACCCCACAAAGACTAACACAGCCTCCATCGTCCACCGGCGCCTTTTACAAACAGATCCTAAATCACATCCCCCCTCCTCCCCCAATACCACAACAACCAAACATATACACACTCAACTAACACATTCATACATGATCAACAGACCTCCAAACAACATCCTTAACAGACCCCCCCCCGAAATAAACCCCGACTTCAACAACCTCCCAAGACACTTACAAACCTCACTTGCAAGATTGAGATGCGGGCACCACCCAAACCTACAACATTACAAACACGAATTCAAAATAAACCAGGCAGCATCTCCCACCTGTACTAGATGCGGAATGGCCCCGGAGACCGTGAAACACTTTCTATTTACGCTGTCCTTCCAACTCTCGCCCCAAAATCTTCTGGGGCATCACTTCTTTGAAGGATCTCTGGACGAGACCGACTGCGGCAGGAAGCTTCATTAGCGAAGTGTGGCCGCCTCAACATGGGGTGGTCAGGGGGTGAGAAGGTAAAAAAAAAAAAAAGTATATATATATATATATATATATATATATATATATATATATATATATATATATATATATATATATATATATATATTATATATATATATATATATATATATATATATATATATATATATATATATATATATATATATATATATATATATATATATATATATATATATATATTATATATATATATATAGTACTGTAAAAATAATGTTACAAAATTGAAGTTGATATATCCTAGTAAGAAATTTGTATATGGTTTTAAGTATTCAACCAACTAACAACAAACTCTTCAATAATATATTTGAAGGGTTTCGACAATTTTGGAGCTAATTTTTTATATCCTGTTTATATCAGTTACTTGTTAGGTAACTGTGGAATGGGACGATAAGCAAAACTGTGTTGATGTTATAGTATTATAAAGTGTGGAATAGAAGAGTATTATTTTTAAGACTTTGCAACTTCTAGGTATTAGCCTTATGTTCATGTATCATGCCATAAAGTTATAAGAGAACACTCGTTATGTAAAAGATTTCCAAAGATTTGTTAGGCCATCTTCTGTTCAAACACCATAGGTTGTCAAAGTTGTAAAGGCATGAATTCAGTGAAATCCTGTTTATAAACAAATCATTGTCACGTGAATTGTAGAATTCCATGTTGCGCATCATCAGAGAAAACTTAAGGTTAAGAGCTTACAATAGACATACCAGACATTTCCTAACAGATGACCTAAAGAATGGTAGGAGAGAAAAGTCAAGATACCCATTGACTGAGTACATACATGATTGGCACTGAAAAATTCTCTTAACAGACAAAAAAAAAAATCTTTATTGTGGAGTAAATTTTTAACAAACAAAACGATAGCGTATGCTAAATCATCTAAGGAAGCAGCAGAACTTGTATCAAGAGTCCAAAGAGGTCACCATCTAGCTTCTGTGATGGTTTGGATTAGTCTGAGTTACAATGGAGTGACAGGCATCTATTTTTGTTCTTAAAGATATTAAAATCTTGGCAGCTGTGTACCGACAGATCAATCTGGAAGGTGTGGTAAAACCAATTGGTTAGACGCTCTTCCAAAATGAACCATAAACTTTTCAGCAGGATTCAATACTGGAACATAAAATAAAATCTACTCAAGCTTGGCTCAAAGACAATGTTCCCCATTTTTTGACAGTTGACAACTGGCCGTTTGTAACCCCCAATCTTAATCCTTTGAATTATAAATGGGTGTGGTAAACAACTTTCCAATAGAAGAGGTGCATGCTACAATAGATAACTGTCCAAACAGACGTAAGATTTGTGTTAAAGCAAAAGGCAGTCATTTTGAATAACATTTTTTGCAATGCATTGAGTAGATATTAAATTTAATTGCTTATTTGCTTTTATTTGACAGCACTACTGTGTAACAGTGTTTTTTGAGTACAAGATATATATCATAAATATTTAACACAGATATTGAGTTTATAATTAATGGAAAAACAATTTTTACAGAACCCTATATACACGGAATATGTATCAATTTAAGGTACATATTTCTGAAATAAAACAAATCGTATTTAAATAGTACAAGTACTAAGTACTTTGTAAATAAGTTAAATAGCCTAACTTATGCATAAGACAATAAGTTTTAAAATAACTGAGAGCAAACAATACTTACAAATTTCACTCCAGAATTGACCAATATTTTGGGTCTGATTTGGAGAACTTGTACTTAGGCTTTTCTCTGAAAAACAAAGATTTTATTAGTACTATAAAACATCCTGAGATATTTTTCATGCCATTTAGAAAATATTTTATGCTCTAATTAATAATTATTGACATAGACCTAACTCTTCAATTACTGCAGTCCAACAGTTCTCAACCTGGGGTTCGTGACCTTCAAGACTGGGTGTGGATGGGGAGTTGTAATCACATATACAAAGGGTAGCAGTGGGTCACAAAAGATAAAACACTTAATGTACAAAAAATAAGTTTTTATATCCTTTCATAATCTCTGTTTAAATTAACATGTAAACAAGATTAAACAGAATGAATTTCGTTCTTTTAAAATTTTTTTAATGAATTTAAAAGACCTGAACTAAAATTATTTTGTTTTCATAATAGTCAGAAATATTTTAAATTAATTAATCATCCATATGATAAATATCTCAATCTACACTGTTGAATATGACACCTGCCAGGCATAACATTCATTAATCATCCATACAATTAATATCCCAATCTGCACTTTTGAATTTGACCCCTGCCAGGAATAACATTTATAATTTGACATACATACAATAAATATCAAAATTTGCACTTTTGAATTTGACACCTGTCAGTAAAAAGGGGGTTATGAGGTTATTAACTTTGTTTTTTGTTTTCTAGGGGGTGGCAAGGATTAAAAGGTTGAGAAATGCTGTTCTAATCAGTTGTATAACAAATAATGAGTTAAAGTTATAAAGGTATAAGACATCTAATAGGAAATAAATGTCTTGATCATAAATATATTAAAGGAAAAATTTTGGTTTGAAAAAAATTGATTAAAACTGATATAAATGAAAATTATAAATAAATTTTATACAACTATCAAAACCTTAAAATAAATATATCTAAGTCATTTTTTAGTGTACTTTAAATGCATACAATCATTATATACCTTTTTAAACAAATTAAAAGCTTAAGTTATGTCTAATAGAGATAAAATACACAAAAATGAATTACAGAAACCCTAATAAAGTGTGAAATATTAAAATTTTCCAAAATAAAATTTAATATCAAAACACTAAAGATAGCCCACATATATCTCCAGTTTTCTGCATCAATTGTCTTATCGTTTCAATATAACTGCTTGCAAGAAAGTACATAAGAACATAAGAAAAAAGAAATATTTAAAAACCACATGAGCCTATCAAGATTCCCCCAGTAAAAATGCAAATGTTGCCATTTGCAATAAATGTCTTATCCCAGACTGATATAAAGACTAACATCTCCCTCCACCTTTCTTACCAATTCACTAATACAGATAAAATTTCAATTTCAAATTCCTGTCATGAATTACTAAAAGCGCTCTCATTTACGCATAATTGTCAATCAAGCTTAATCATAATATATTTGAAGGTTTTTGACAATTTTGGAGCTAATTTTTTTTATATCCAGATATTTTTTTTTAATTTCTAAATTATATTTCTCACTACCACTCATGGGTCTGGGGTATAGGGACTGCACCTTTAGACAAAATTCTTTTCAAATATTTAAAAAAATAAAATCACTTAAACCATTCAAATAAATCATGATTAAGCTTATTTTGCGACCTTCCACATGATTATATTGAAACTATATAATAATCAATATTCAAAATCTGACTGGTTTTATTGTTTTTTTTTTGGCATTTTACATTTTTTTTTAAATAACTTTGATATTTCACACTTCATTTGACTTTCTGTAATGCATTGTTTTAATAGAATCAAAATAAAATATATATGGAATAAACTTACTATTTATTCTTTCAAGGAATTAAGTAAACTACTATTGCATATTGTAAAGATGAATGAAAATAATTAACTCACCCCGTAACTGCTTTTCCACTAACAGTAAATTTTCCATTGAGCTTTGCAATATATTTCCAAACCCTAATTGATTCATTTTGATGTGGTTCGAACTTAAGTTCTAGGCTTAGTATAAAAATAATGTTGAAATTAAGCACTAGGTATAATTGACAGTTTATAAAAACACAGAAACTAATGATTTCACTTTTGGTTTAATTTTTAAACTTAATATAGTATGCAAGCAAAAAAAAAAAAAATGCTGATAGAAAGGTAATTTAATAATTAGTGAAGCACCAGGTGAAATATATATATATATATATATATATATATATATATATATATATATATATATATATATATATATATATATATATATATATATATATATATATATATATATATATATATGGTAAAGGTGGAGATTGTTTCTGAGTTTCGATTGTTAAAAAATATTGAAAATCGAAAATATCAGGAGAAGCCTATCGTAAACAAGAGAGTTGCCAGAGGTACTATTACTAGACATACACACAATTATTATTACTTACTTTTCTAGCAGAACCTAATTCGACTTATCATAACCTGAACTACCGAAGTTGCCATAAAAAAGGCCTAACCTACACAAGTTGCCGTAAAAGAGGCCTAACCTACACAAGAACCACATCCGACCACAATGTAAATAAAACGCAAACTAAAATTATTTTAGGGATATAGTATCGATTAAAATAAAATATCATAAAAAAATATCAATATAAAAAAATATCGAAACTCAGAAACAATCTCCACCTAAGCCTATATATATATATATATATATATATATATATATATATATATAATATATATATATATATATATATATATATATATATATATATATATATATATATATAGGCTTAGGTGGAGATTGTTTCTGTTTCGATATTTTTTATATCGATATGTTTTTATGTCGATATTTTATTTTAATCGATACTTTCCTGCCTATAATTTTTTTTTAGAACTCAGTTTCGTTTCATAGCTCAGTTTCCTTTCTTTCACTGTCATTGTAGTGCGTTCTTCTGTACGTTACGCCTCTTTATATTCTCTTTTACGGCAACTTCGGTAGTTCAGGTTATGATGTCGAATTAGGTTCTGCTAGAAAAGTAAGTAATAATAATTGTGTGTATGTCTAGTAATATATTCTCTTTTTACGGCAACTTCAGTAGTTCAGGTTATGATATGTCGAATTAGGTTCTGCTAGAAAAGTAAGTAATAATAATTGTGTGTATGTCTAGTAATAGTACCTCTGGCAACTCTCTTGTTTACGATAGGCTTCTCCAATATTTTCGATTTTCGATATTTTTTAACAATCGAAACTCAGAAACAATCTCCACCTTTACCAATATATATATATATATATATATATATATATATATATAT
>SEYY01001196.1:316323-323823 GCA_009176605.1 Armadillidium nasatum
TGTGTGTGTGTGATGTATTTCAAGACAATTTCTTGTTGGTTATTTTTTTTTTTTTTTAAAATATTCGTTTTTTTTTTTTTTTTGCCTAAAATGGCCTGTTTTGAAGTTTTTATGCTTTCAAAAATAAAGAATTTATGTTTATATTGCATATGAATTATTTTGAATAAAATGCTAATAATATTTTAAAAATCCTAATTTCTTATATAAAAATGATAATTATTTTTTTTAAATGTTAATTTCTTATACAAAAAAATGCTTATTCCCTTTTTTTTTTTAAATGCTAATTTATTATATAAAAATGCTTATTACTTTTTTTAATGGTAATTGCTTATACAAAAATGCTAATTAAATTTTTTTTATCATATTATTAGTATATTTTAATACATATTTATATACACCAACATTTACTAAATTTAGCTTTTTTCTAGATTAGGTTAGACTAGATTAGGTTCGGTTAGGTTAGCAGAATAATGCTAAAATAGCTAAATCTAGCATTAATTTTTTTAATAATTCTAATACGATTTAAATCCATAAAAAAAATGATGATAAATTAATTTTCAACAAAGATATTAATGGGAACATAAAGCGAAAGGTCCCTATATATATAATATATATATATATATATATATATATATATATATATATATATATATATATATATATATATATATATATATATATATATATATATATATATATATATATATATATATATATATATATATATATATATATATATATATATATATATATATATATATATATATATATATATATATATATATATATATATTATTATATAATATATTTATTATATATATTAGGTTAGTATTATTAGTCGGTATTATTCGGTTATGATATCGATTAGGTACTGTTAGGTATAATAGGTTGTGTCTAAGTCTAGTAATAATACCTACAACTCTCTTGTTACTATAGGCTTCTCCGATATTTTCGATTCGATATTTTTTATCGAAACTCACAATCTCACCTTATATATATATATATATATATATATATATATATATATATATATATATATATATATAATATATATATATATATATATATATATATATATATATATATATATATATAACTATATATAGATAGAAGGAGATAGCAAAAGGCTAAAAAAAAGAACAACTATTAGAACCTGCCTCTTACCAATATAAAGAAATGTTGTCTAGTAACTTATCGAGTGAAATTGGGAAGTTATTTAAGCCACCATCAGATTTAAACTGATTTTCTTTACTGGTCCACGAACTGAACTTCTCTAAGGCGTAGGCAGCAAAGCCTGAAGGAGAATTGGTTAGAACAGCTCCTGCCAAAGTAGAGATAAAAATTGAGCTTGAAATGGGGTGATTGGTTATAGAAGTAAATTTAAGACTCAAAAGGAGAGGAATTTGGGGAGGTTACCCCAAATATGTAAATAAGGTTTCCATTTAGACTAATTTTCAAACAATGCATTTTCAAATTAGAGTATTATTATTATTATTATTATTATTATTATTATTATTATTATTATTATTATTATTATTATTATTATTATTATTATATAATATATTATTATAATATATTTTAATTCAGTAATGATAAATTTTAAAGTATAAAAAAAAAAAAAAAAAAAAAAAAAAAAAAAAAAAATAATATATATATATATATATATATATATATATATATATATATATATATATATATATATATATATATATATATATATATATATATATATATATATATATATATATATATATATATATATATATATATATATATATATATATATATATATATATATATATATATGTTGCTTACAATAAAAACCAGATAAATAACTTATAAGATAATAACATGAGCAGTATATAAGAGCAGGACCAGTTTAAGTAGTTTAGGCCACTGAAGGCCATCTTGATGTGGTTGCCTCCTTTCATTTTATAGAAACTTAAAACTAATTTTTACATAATTCTGCTCTTTGCATTACTTTGAACCTGAAGTTTTGCAAAAATGTTTTTTTTTTTTTTTTGTCTTTTCTTTAAAAAATAGATTCTACATTTTCCTCACAATACCATAAAGTTACTTTTAGAACTTGCAATTCTAGTTCAAAAAATATAACACCGACTGGATACTATTAGTGTTATAGAAAATTGAATGAAAATTTACTCACCAATCGTATCAGGTTTCGTAGTATGCAAGTGAAGGGGTCCAGTTTCGCGCCAAATATCATTAAACCTCTCAAATAGCGGGAAAAAGAGATTCTCGTCGTGAACGGACACCATAACACGTGATGGCAAAATGGAACCAAAAATATGTTGAATATTCGTTGCAGGTGTATTGATTATAGGTGAATTCGAATGCATGGCTATTACACTATATATATATATATATATATATATATATATATATATATATATATATATATATATATATATATATATATATATATATATATATATATATATATATATATATATATATATATATATATATATATATATATATATATATATATATATATATATATATATATATATATATATATATATATATATATATATATATATATATATATATATATATATATATATATATATACGTAACACAATAGAAAGACTACAAATAAATGAAAATAATATCGAAGATAATTGCCTTAAAAAATGATTACAAGGTTAAGTTATTATTCAGTTAAAGCTTAATACTAGTTATTAGTTTAAAGAAAAACAATTTATTTCTTTGTCAATTTTTCAAATTCTAAAGGAATACAATGACCTCGGAACCACAATTATTAAAAATAATAAGAAAAAATTATTTAAAAAAGGTGAAAATCAGTTCTGTTCGGGAAGGGGGGGGTTCCAAGGATTGTTTGGGGACAATTTAATAGTGATTATGTTCTTAAATTAACTTAAAATCATATTTAGGGAACAACGATTAAGTTTTCTATGCTTCTATATAAATTTTTTATTTTTTTTATTTTTTATTTTTTATTTTTAAATATTATCTAAATATTAAATATTAAAATATTAAAATAAAAAAAATTATTTTAAATAAAATAAAAAATGAAAAAGTAAAATACCAAATAAAATAAATTAAAAAAAATATTTTAAATAAAATAAAATAAATGGGAATTAAAATAATAGATAAAATAAAATTTTTTTTTAAATAAAATAAATATAAAATGAAATAATAACTAAAATAAATAACATATAATAATATTGTAAATTACTCTTATGTAATATTCTTATTACGTTACATATATATTACAAGATGGCAGAAATCTTTGAATATAATAATAATAATAATATTATTATTAGTAGTAGCAGTAATAATAGTCATAGTAGTAGAAGTAATAGAAGTCATGGTAGTAGTAATAGCGTACATTATTATCATTATTTTTGTTTTCATTATTATTATTTATTTTAATATATTGTTGGATTTTTTATATATTGTTTAAATTGGATATATATATATATATATATATATATATATATATATATATATATATATATATATATATATATATATATATATATATATATATATATATATATATATATATATATATATATATATATATATATATATATATATATATATATATATCTTCTCGATACTTAGGGATTCCAGCTTCTCAACCTCTCCATCGTTGGGATTCAAAGATAATCTTCATGAAATCGTTGGGATTCCAATAAGAGATATTATCGAATTGTTGATTTTAATGAAATATTTCATTAAATCGTTGGAAATTCATTGGGAAATTTCTTGAAATCGTTGGGATTCCAACGTAAGAACATTCGTCATTAAATCCTTAAAAACTTCTCATTAAATTTTGAAACCTTCAATATTTTGTAATAAATCATACAATTCGATTTTCATTTAAACATAATATCGATTTATCGATCATAATTTGATTTATCGATCATAATTTGATTTATCGATCATAATTTGATTTATCGATCATAATTTATATTTCATCACTTCTCACTAGGGAAAAAGGTTCTGAGGAGGTAGATCCCCTTTGGAAAAAATGTTCTTCTGCCATGCATGTACTTTATATATATATATATATATATATATATATATATATATATATATATATATATATATATATATATATATATATATATATATATATATATATATATATATATATATATATATATATATATATATATATATATATATATATATATATATATATATATATATATATATATATATATATATATATATATATATATATATATATATATATATATATATATATATATATATATATATATATATATATATATATATATATATATATATATATATATATATATATATATATATATATATATATATATATATATATATATATATATATATATATATATATATATATATATATATATATATGTAGGATTTGATTAAAAAATACCGAAACTTCTGGGACAAATTTTTCTTACGTACAGTATAGCATTATAATGGAAACGTACTTCTCAGGATAGAGTGTCGCCATCGCTGAACTAATAAGTCCACCCCAATTACCACCGTGGGCGCAGAACTTTTGGAACCCAAGGCGCTTCATAAGTTTCAGAAAGACTTGAGAGGCTTGCAGAAAACCGAACCCTGAAAGGTTTGTGAAATATATATATATATATATATATATATATATATATATATATATATATATATATATATATATATATATATATATATATATATATATATATATATATATATATATATATATATATATATATATATATATATATATATATATATATATATATATATATATATATATATATATATATATATATATATATATATATATATATATATATATATATATATATATATATATATATATATATATATATATATATATATATATATATATAGAGAGAGAGAGAGAGAGAGAGAGAGAGAGAGAGAGAGAGAGAGAGTATAAATGTGTCTGTGTCTATACATATACGGGTGTGTGTATCTGTGTGCGTGTGTAAATATGTGTGATTTTGGATTTTAAATAATAAGCTCTAAAATTGTAATAACGTTGTTATAGATTTTGAAAAGTCACAAAAGTGAAATTTATGGAAATAATTCGGACTTCAAAATGAGGTAAAGAAGTAAGGAAATAGGATTTTTTTTTTTTTTTTTTTTTCATTCTCAGGAAATTTACAGTAAGAGAAGCAATAACCTGCAACAAAAAAAACAAAAACAAAATCTTTTATTTAATAGAGGAATAATAATAATAATAATAATAATAATAATAATAATAATAATAATAATAATAATAATAATAAAAATAAAAAAATAATAAAATTAATAATAACAATAATTTCTATTATTATTATTATTATTATTATTTATATATTATTATTATTATTATTATTATTATTATTATTATTATTATTATTATTATTATTATTATTATTGATACTATTTTTATTATTATTATAATTATACAATTATTATTATTATTATTATTATTATTATTATTATTATTATTATTATTATTATTATTATTATTATTATTATTATTATTATTATTATTATTGTTACATGGGGAGATGGAAATCTAAGCAATTTTTAGCGTTTTAGAGAAATGATTCCTGACAAAATTATATAATATAATAATTAAATCCTCCCTCCCTTCAGTCAATATGGAACCCTCATTTTTATTTTACTTTTATTTTCATGGAGACAAGACATTCAGCCTCAACTCCATAATAAAGAACTAAACACCACAGGAAGAAAAGGAAAGAATTGCTATCAAGAGTTTCAAATATCCTTTAACAGAAGAAATTAAAACTTTTATGTAAATTATACGTATTTTCATTTGACTTCTTTCACAGTTTAGCGAAATTTAAGGTTATAAGTAAAGGAGGACTTGGCTTTCTTCACCACTGTATTTTTCATTATTTTTTTGGTTCATGTGATGCAGCTAACTCAATTACCTAAAAAATGTGGCTTGGCTCTTTTCACCACCAAGACGACGATATACTAATATTCAGCAAAAAAAAAAAAAAAAAAAAAAAAAAAGTGGTTTTTTTTTTTTTTTTTTTTTTTTTGTTATATATATATATATATATATATATATATATATATATATATATATATATATATATATATATATATATATATATATATATATATATATATATATATATATATATATATATATATATATATATATACCTGGTTTGGCAGGTGCCTCTGAAAAGCCATGACCAGGAATAGAAGGGATTATAACCTCGAAGACAACAGAACTGCCCTCTCGTGGTGAAGTCAAGAAATTAAAAACCTCTTCAAATTCGAGAAATGATCCTGGCCAACCGTGAATCATCAGAATAGGAAAAACTGTTATATTTCTCGGCAAATCTCTCAAGCTTGGTTTAACGTGCAGGAAATGAATTTCTAAGCCTTCGATTTCAGTTCTAAAAAAAGTAAATATATATATATATATATATATATATATATATATATATATATATATATATATATATATATATATATATATATATATATATATATATATATATATATATATATATATATATATATATATATATATATATATATATATATATATATATATATATATATATATATATATATATATATATATATATATATATATATATATATATATATATATATATATATATATATATATATATATATATATATATATATATATATATAATATATATATATATATATATATATATATATATATATATATATATATATATATATATATATATATATATAGAGAGAGAGAGAGAGAGAGAGAGAGGTAACAATGAGAAAGGAAGCCTTATTAAAGGAAAATTAAAGTTTCATATGTTATGATTGCATAACAAAATATAGTAAGAGACATAAAATCAACAGAAATGAAAGAAGAAGGGGTGGAGAAGGAGGAGGAACAGAAGACGGAAGAACTAAAGGAGGAGGAGAAGAAGAAGAAGAAGAAGAAGAAGAAGAAGAAAAAAAAGACTATTAAAAACCAACAGATGTCGCTTTCGAGAGAAGTTTGCTGAATTTGGAAAAAAAAAAAAAATAATCATCGTATACTCCTTAAAAAGAAATTATTACGTAATATATAAAAAATATATAATTGCAAAATAGAGACAAAAAAAATGAAGAACATAAATACATAATGTAAGAACATGAATAATTTTGGCAAGAAATAAAGAAAAAAGCAATTATGTAATAATCCTCATTGATCGCTTAGACTATTATTTTTACTATTATTCAATTATTATTATTATTATTATTATTATTATTATTATTATTATTATTATTATTATTATTATTATTATTATTATTATTATTATTATTATTATTATTAGTAGTAGTAGTAGTATTAGTAGTAGTAGTAGTAGTAGTAGCAGTAGTAATTGTAGTATTTGAAGTAATAATAGCTGTGGTAGTTGTAACAACATTTAATATTATTATTGTCATTAGTTTTGCTTATTATTATTATTACTACTATTATAAGTAGTAGTAATAGTA
>SEYY01001196.1:361323-363823 GCA_009176605.1 Armadillidium nasatum
CGGTGAACTCGCCTTCAACTTTTCTATCCAGAACAACCTTGAGCAGTTGGTGCAACTCCCTACCCGTATCTCTGATCGCCTTGGTGATGAACCCAACATACTTGATCTTTTCTTAACCTCTTATCCTTCTCTTATACTGTTAAACTCTTTCCTCCTCTGGGTTCATCCGATCACCTTCTTATCTCCGTATCTTGTTCTGTCTCTTCAAGTCTTCCGCAAGAACGGCCCCCGCCTTCGGCGAGGAGACGTTTCTGGCACTTCGGTGCTGCTAACTGGTCTGACTTGCGGTTGTACTTCTCTGATTTTCCCATGGAATGATTATTGCTTTCGTGGGAGGGGTCCCTCGGAGTGTGCTGAGAGCATAACTTAGGTGATTCTCTCTGGCATGGAGGCGTACATTCCATATTCTTTCCCTTCTACTAAACCTAACAAACCTTGGTTTAACTCTGCTTGTTCTCGTGCTATCCGCCGCAGGGATGCTGCCTTCAGAGATTACCGTCGTCTTCAAACTCCTGAAACTCATGCAACTTATATTTCATCCCGGAATCGTGCAAAATCTATTCTTCGAGATTCCATAAACTCTTTTCTTCGTCGCAAATGCAATAATCTTTCTGGTTCTTCTTCGTCTCGCCCTTTCTGGCATTTTGGAAAAAATGTCAACTCTAACTTTGCTTCTTCCTCTTTCCCTCCTCTAGTTTCTTCTGATGGCACAACTGCCATTTTACCTTCTACTAAAGCTGAACTCTTCGCTCAAACTTTTGCTTCTAATTCTACCTTAGACGATTCCGGAGCTATTCCTCCTCCTTCAACCCCCTCTAACTCATTTATGCCTAAAATTATAATTTCTTCTAAAGATGTCATTTCTGCTCTCTCTGAGCTTAATACTAAGAAGGCGTATGGTCTTGATGGTATTCCTCCTGCGGTTCTCAAAACTTGTGCTTCCGACCTTGCACCCTGCCTTGGCAAACTATTTCGTCTTTGCCTTTCTACTTCGACCTTCCCTTCTTGCTGGAAACGTGAGCTCATTCAGCCTGTGCCGAAGAAGGGGGACCCCTCTCTACCCTCTAACTATCGTCCAATTTCTTTAACCTCCGTTCTTTCTAAAGTTTTCGAATCTATCCTTAACAGGAAGATTTGGAAACATCTCAATTCTTCCAATCTTATCTCTGATCGCCAGTATGGCTTTCGTAAAGGACGTTCTACTGGTGATCTTCTTTCCCTACTTTCTGACTCTTGGTCCTCCGCTCTTCGAGGTTTCGGTGAATCTTTTGCTGTGGCGCTAGACATATCGAAAGCCTTCGATAGAGTCTGGCACAAAGCTTTGATTTCCAAACTTCCCTCTTTCGGAATCTATCCTTCTCTCTGTGACCTTCTCTCTAATTTCCTTTTTGGTCGTTCTATAGCAGCTGTTGTAGACGGCCACCGTTCTTCCTATAAATCTATAAATAGTGGTGTTCCTCAAGGATCTGTCTTATCCCCAACTCTTTTTCTAATTTTCATAAATGATCTTCTCTCTATTACTTCATCTCCTATCCACTCCTATGCCGATGACTCCACCCTTCATTACTCCTTTCAATTTGAAAGACGTCCCACCCAACAGCAGTTGATTGATTTAAGAAGGATAGCCTTGGAGCAATTGACCTCTGATCTTTCTCGTATTTCAAATTGGGGCAGAGAAAACATGGTCGTTTTCAATGCCTCAAAAACTCAATTGCTCCATCTTTCTACTCGACAAAATCTTCCACACAACTATGACATCTTCTTCGAAAACACTCAACTCAAACCTTCCTCTGTCCTCAATTTCTCGGTGTTTCTTTTTCTGGTGATCTTTCTTGGAAACATCACATTACTTCTCTCTCTAAACAAGCTTCTAAGAGGTTGGGTGTTCTCAGGCGCCTTCGTAGTTTTTTTACGCCACCCCAGATGGAAACATCTCAATTCTTCTAATCTTATCACTGATCGCCAGTATGACTTTTATAAGAAACGCACTACTGGTGATCTTCTTTCCCTTCTCTCTGACTGTTGGTCCTCTTATCTTCGGCATTTCGGTGAATCCTTTTGCTGTCGCACTGGACATATCAAAAGCCTTCGATAGAGTCTGGCACAAAGCTTTGATTTCTAAACTACCATCTTTCGGTCATCCTTCTCTCTGTGATCTTATCTCTAATTTTCTTTCTGGTCTTTCTATAGCAGCTATTGTAGACGGCCACCGTTCTTCCTTTAAATCTATTAATAGTGGTGTTTCTCAGGGTTCTGTCATATCTCCAACACTTTTTCTTCTTTTCATTAATGATCTTCTCTCTATTACCTCATCTCCTATCCGCTCCTGTGCTGATGACTCCACCCCCTTTCTCTTTCCAGATTGAAAGACGTCCCTCCCAACAGCAGTTCATAGACTCGAGAAGGGTAGCCTTGGAGCAACTAACCTCTGATCTTTCATGTATTTCAAATTGGGACAGAGAAAACATGGTTGTTTTCAATGTCTCAAACACTCAGTTTC
>SEYY01001196.1:368823-376323 GCA_009176605.1 Armadillidium nasatum
TAATAATTTGCCTGAAGCATTGATGCTTAATTTACCATTTTATTCTGCATTTGCCTACTTAATAAAGATTACAAAGGATCGAGTGTTTGGGTTTATTACCTATTAAAAGATATATATATATATATATATATATATATATATATATATATATATATATATATATATATATATATATATATATATATATATATATATATATATATATATATATATATATATATATATATATATATATATATATATATATATATATAATATATATATATATATATACTATATCTAATATAATATATATATATATATATATATATATATATATATATATATATATATATATATATATATATATATATATATATATATATATATATATATATATATATATATATATATATATATATATATATATGAAATAAATATTAACATTATTTTAATGTAGTATAACGAAAGCCTCATAAAAATTCCAATTTGTAAAAAGTGTTTTTAAAGTTCTGAAGGTCATGAAAATGCAAATTCCCAACACGAACATCGTGCAAAATTTGAGCTAATATATATATATATATATATATATATATATATATATATATATATATATATATATATATATATATATATATATATATATATATATATATATATATGAGCAGTCAGTAAAGGTAACTTCATAATTATATTTGTGATAAAATGTATAAAGATTTAAAGAATGTTTTACAGAATGAACAAAAGATTAAAAATTCTGAAAACAAATCTGAAAATATTTGAATCGAAGAACAAACGTTCGAGTCATTGTCATAAAAATGGAGTGGAAGGGAGGTAGATATGAGAAGCTGGAAGAAAAAAAAAGTGTGTTTTTGGGTGCTGGCGGAGCATAAAAAACATTTTTAAATTTTTTTTTAACTTTAAAATAAAGAAGTTAACGAACCTGAGACTGAGATAGATAATCTTAGAATGATGCAGACACACACTCGAGGCTAGAACCGTAGGCGGAGATGAAGTGAACCAAAAAATTTACCTACTGCACAAAACTGGTTTTAACAGTTGCAAGATCATGAATAAAAATAAAGAAATATATGAACTAATTAATATACAGAATCTCGGAGATGTATTATTTTTCACAGGAAAAAAATAAAATCACGTACTTCTTTATGGAAATTAAGGAGGAAACTCAAATTAAAGGAGTTTTGAGAACGTGCAGTAACTCATGCCATACCTTGTCAAAAGTCTTGAAGACATTAAACTTATGAGAATAGATTTTTCGTGGAGGTGAGGATCTTCCTGCATGAAAGGTGTAACTAGCGGGTGAGTGATAAGAATATTTCCCGGGAGAAATCGGTGACGATCTCTAACGGGAAAGGTGCTCTTTGCTGGGGTCGAAGGAAAACCCTGTGTAGTAGCTGTTGAAAGAGATTAATTCAGGTTAGGGAGATTTTTCAGGAGGGAGGTGTTGAAGGTCTGTAGACATTGTGTGCTTTCAGTTAGATATCTTCACGGATCATTGAGGTTTGTACCAGGGATTTGGATCTGACAGAATTGCTGGTCATGGAAAGTAGTGTGTTGGAAATCCCAACTGGAGTTATCTTTCAAACTCTTCATTTATTTTTCCTGCGGCTTGACACTGGAGCTCTTCCACTTTTCTGTAGGCCATTATAAAGGTAGATAGTAGAGAGAGATGACCACTAGCATTCTACCACCTTTTCGATTTCTTCCTACCACAAGGGTTGCCGTGTTTTCACACGAATTTTGTGTGGAGATAGGAAATTCCATAGTTGCTCGGTGTAATACCTCCACTTCCAATCAAATCTGTTTTGTGAAATTCTTCGCCAACATCTTTTTCCTTCTATTTTTAACCTTCCTCTTTTCAGTGTTTGAGTCTGTGCCTATTTAAATGTTTTATTTTAGGTTCTTATACCTTTTATTACCCCTACTTGAATAGGGTTCTGACCATGAATGGTGACGAAGCTAATAAAAAAATTAAAAAAACATAAACTCAAAAAAATACTAAAATCTTTAAAGGTAGAAGACCACAAATCACGCAGTACTAAGAAAAGAAATATCACCATCTAGCAGCTAACATTGAGTTCAAATGCAATCGAGGAAAGGTAGAGTGTGATTTTAGATGATGAAGAATAGTGAACAAATAGATGGATAGATTTATGGGTTAGTACAATTGAGATTTACAAAAAGATAATTAGAAGAATCGAAAGGACAACAATTATTCTGTATATAATTTGATAAAAATAAAAAATAAATACAAGGACATACAGTTTAGTGTTAAGGAATTAATTAAGGAGATTTTGAGAATGTATTTATGCCTGGCGTCATTGACCATCGATTTAAATTCCTTATTTACCATTGCAACCAATTTGATTTATTTACCATTGCAACCAACAATATTTACCATGTCATTCAGTTTTAGTTGCCCTTTATTTAGAGAAGTGAACAGGAAAATATTTGGGAAAAAGATACTAACTATGATCTTATAATATTTATCACATTAATTACATATTCTGGATTCTCACTAAACGTTATTAATATTATATAGATAAGTGACTCAAGTGCTTGAAAGTGCTGGTTCGACTCCTTGGAAGAAATTTCCTAGAAAGTTTCCATGCTAGAATAGTGTCGTACCCATGAGGTGTGACCTTTATATATATATATATATATATATATATATATAATATATAATATATATATATATATATATATATATATATATATATATATATATATATATATATATATAAAACACCCACAGGAAATAAAAACAAAAATTAAAATTTGGAGCAAGCTTTCGAAGGGATAGCCACCCTTCCTCTTTCAGGCTCTAGTTTATTATAATAAACTAGAGCCTGAAAGAGGAAGGGTGGCTATCCCTTCGAAAGCTTGCTCCAATTTTAATTTTTGTTTTATTTCCTGTGGGTGTTTTATATAATATATATATATATTATATATATATATATATATATATATATATATATATATATATATATATATATATATATATATATAATATTATATATATAATATATATATATATTAAATTAGGGAGGCTCGAATCGAGAGTTGAAGCCGGTGAAAATTTTTTGGGGGGAGTTTGGCAAAAAAAAAAAAAAAAAAAAAAAAAAACTAGGTCTGTTTGATATTAAACAAGTTTCCATGGTCTCGTTTTCAAAATTTTTGAATTATTATTATTATTATTATTATTATTATTATACAGCCGAAATGAAGTAATACAATGAAAAATAAAATAAATTTAATTTAGTTTATACTTTAAACAATACATTTTCTATTAAATTAAAAGTCTATGGGAAACTTTTGTAAATATTTAAATAAAACAAAAATTAGGAGTAAAATTAATCTTAGACGTTGTTAGAAATTAAAACACACTCTAATTACTTGTTTAAGTAATCATTTTCTAAATAAAATAGTCTAATTTTTTTTATAAATTTATTTTTATTTATATTTTTTATTTATATTTATATTTGCATATTTCTTTAAAGTTGAAAGTCATTTTAATTTCATTTACTTTACCTAATGTTAATATTGCATTATTATAAAAAACGAAAATAATACGAAAGGCAAAAAAATCATGATTCCCATTAAAGTAATCAATGTCAAAACACAACAAAAATTGTCATAACGAATGATTGGAACAAGTGGCAAAAATGTCACTGCAAAATTTTCAACAGAGAAAAGACATGTTAAGCACAAGAAAGTCGCTTCACCGATTTATTTTCTAATAAGAAAATAACTGAAAAAAATTTTTTTGTGGTATTTTTGCCACTTGTCCCAACGATTCATTAGGACAATTTTTCAGTGTGCCGATGATTTCCTAATTGATTTTAATGTAAATATATCGGATTCTGAAATGTCGAGTCTGGTATTCAACTGAAATAAAATCTATAAAAATAAAACAAGATTGGACACGTTTACAATCCATTCCGAGTAAGTAGATAAACATATTTTATTTGCCAAGTGAAAAAAAGTTTGTCAGAATGAATTTTTATGTTAAATAATAGCGTATTGGAATTATGTTGACGTGTTGATAGTGAACAAACTTTTTCAGTAATAGAATTATAGACTTGTACACAGTTTAAGAGACATCAGACCGGTCATCAACTCTAGTAGGATATATATGTGTGGGATTGTCACATATTTATATATTGACATATACTATATATTTTTATTAACAATTATATCAATGTATAAATTTATTTTAATTAATATTAGAATAATTATAATTTTCAAGCCTATTTAGGTAGTGCTTGTAGCGCCATCATACAAAAACTGGTAGAATTACTATTTTCCGGCTTTTGGGCCACATAATCTAAATAAAGTGGCACGATAGCGATTCTGATGCTTTTGTACCGTTATACAAGTCGTGCCCAAAACTCTTTCGCTATTAACTTATATTTGTGCTATTTGTGTAGTAGGCTTAAGTTGCTCACATATATATAATTTAGTATTAAGAATCATTTTTATTAACATTTAAGGGCATAATTACTATATTAACATATGTGTTTATAATATTAAACTATTTTTTATAAACGTGGCTTGTTTCTGCTCACATAAACTTAGGACGTGCTTTATTATAGTCTATAGTCAGTTTATTAATCATTAAATGGCAAGTGGGATTGTGTATAGTCAATATATACAATCCCATACATTCCACATATATATATATATATATATATATATATATATATATATATATATATATATATATATATATATATATATATATATATATATATATATATATATATATATATATATATATATATATATATATATAATATATATATATATATATATATATATATATATATATATATATATATATATATATATATATATATATATATATATATATATATATATATATATATATATATATATATATATATATATATATATATATATATATATATATATCAGCATATAAAAACTCTGTAGTGCACAGAAAACTCTGTCGAAAACAGTATTATTACTCGAGGTTTCTGTATGTTTACTACTCTCTTGCAAAACCTACAGGTGATGGTAATAAGGGATGAAATATTTCGAGTATGGGTTATCAAGTTCAGGTAACATTAGAATACAAAATTCAAAATGAAAATTAGTTTAAAAATTAGATAAAAATAAGTAGAAATAGAGAAACATCTGAAAATCATTGCGAAAGAGATTGTACAATCATTGTCTAGTGATAAAAGATAAAAAAAGGAGCTGCTTATATATATATATATATATATATATATATATATATATATATATATATATATATATATTATATATATATATATATATATATATATATATATATATATATATATATATATTATAAAAGGCTTTATTAATATCTTTAAAACATCTGAACTTTAAAAGAGTGGAACATGAAAATTCATAAGACATAAATCAACAATAAATACAATTTTAAGTAAACAACCAATATAAATAAATAAGAACGGTAAATAAATAAATAATTAATTGTGAATATATATTTCGTATTTTTCCTGGTTCTATAAATATTTTAAAAAGTGTTACTATGCGCGATATCAGATTCTTATTCTCATAAATTTTATCATTATTATATGCATATTATTATTATTATGAGACTTATTTCATCAATCTTATCTCTATATATTATATATATATATATATATATATATATATATATATATATATATATATATATATATATATATATATATATATATATATATATATATATATATATATATATATTATATATTATTTATTTATTTCTTAAACATCATTGCTGCCCACGGGCAGAGCCCTATTCAAGGAGGGGATGTTAGAGCAATAAAAGAATAAGAGAAACCTTACAAGTCTCACCTAACGCAAATTTTGTAGGCGAACACAGACGTGGCTTTAATTAAAGTAAATGAGCTTAAATTCGGCAGGAAGCATAGCAAGGTGGGAGAAAATTCCACAAAACAGAGGTGACTGGAAAGAAGGAGGCACCACAGTGGACAAGCCTGCAGTTGCCTATGTCCACACAAAATTAATGTGCACACAATGCAGCCCTTGTGCTACAAGGTCCCCGAAAAGGTAGAGGTATACGAGTGGAAATTCCCTCGAGCCTTTGCCGCTGCAGTAAATATAGAAAAGAGACAATTCACCAACGTCACGTCGCAAAGATAAAAAGGTCAAGTGAGTTAGAAAGAACGAAACAATTTATAATTATTTAGCCTTTGATTCAACCATATCCAAAAGATGGGTGAAACCTGAGCCACCCCAGATATGAGAGCAGCACTCCATGTAAGGGTGGATAAGGCCCTTGTATAATTGGAGTAACTACGAAGAAGGAAAAAAATTTCGCAGTCTAAACAGAACTCCCAGCTTCTTTGAGGCAGCTCTAACAACCATTGTGGTACGAGATTTCCAAGATATTATTTGTTTATGTGAAGGTCAAGGATGTTTATACTGTCAACAGTATAGTATAAACAGTTTGAGAAAGTACTAGAATTGAGTCATAGAGAGAAAAGTTGAACGAGGGACGGAGTCATCTCAGAAGCACTCTCCCTTAAGACTGGGAAGAATGCCATCTAGGACGCTTGTTTTCCTAACGTTCATGGATTTCAGAAGTCCATGAACCTGATGAAATGTGATCACAGGTAAAGCCATGGGACATCTGAGAGGAAAAGAAGTAGGAGGAGGATTGTCTGAGACGTCCAGGCTGAATTAGAGGGGAATTTTCATCTATTATAAACGAGTCAATATATATATATATATATATATATATATATATATATATATATATATATATATATATATATATATATATATATATATATATATATATATATATATATATATATATATATATATATATATTTTTTTTTTTTTTTAATATTTTAAATTTTTAAATTTTTTGATTTTTTATGATTTTTTAAAAAAAATAATTATATTTTTATTTTAATGATTTTACTGATTTTTTAACTTTTTTTTAATATAACGGCACTGTCTTCATATTTTTCAGTTCAAAATATCATAACGGAACTTAATTTTAAAAAATGAATTAAGAGCAGACATTTTTTTGGCCCATTTTTTGTCGATTTTTGTTTTTTTGAAATAATTTTTTTTTATTTTTACAACCGAAAGATCAAACTTGGTATATAAGTATAATTGGGAACGATACAGATTGTTGTATTCTTGTAAAATTTCTGTAGTGGGTATGGTTTGGGAGATAATCCACCAAAACGTCAAATGACCCCAGCTCAAAATTTGCTCAATAACTTTTTTATAATTTTTTCAGGAAATTATTGTTAATTTCACTGCACAATAAATGTGATTCATATTTGTCAATGGAAAAATATTTCTATAAATATTGTTGCCTCTTTCTAAGAGCGGACTTCATCTTAACATTAACTCGCGTTCGGCTCATGGAGGCACAGGCAGAAGAGATTTTAATTTGTCACATTCTATTGCTCTTGTTAATATGTAAATTTTAAATTTGGCAAACGCAAGTTTTTGCTGGAA
>SEYY01001196.1:383823-391323 GCA_009176605.1 Armadillidium nasatum
ATTAAACCAAGTGTTGACCCCAAAGCCAAAAATTTAACCGTTCTTCCACTTTTGATGATCCATGGCTGGCCAGGATCATTCGTAGAGTTTGACCAAATTTTGCCTCTTTTAACCTCGCCACACGAGGGTAGCAATGTCGTTTTTGAAGTAATATGTCCTTCCATTCCTGGTTATGCTTTCTCACAAGCTGCAAGCAAGCAAGGTACTAACCATTTTTTAAATTCCAAAGATATTAGATAAGTAGTTAATTAATTTTAAGATTTCTTAATGAAAATATGTTTAGTTTATTTTTTTTTTATAGATATATTAGTAGAATAATTGATTTTAGTCAAGTTTAAACTTTAAGCTTCATTTTATTAATCTTTCTAGAATATTTTTTGGAATTTTAATCGTTATGTTTTTAAAGAATATATATTTACGTCTATTCTTAATTAAAGGTTTAGGTACTCTACCAACGTCACAGATATTCCTTAAACTAATGAAGCGACTTGGTTTCGAAAAATTTTATGTTCAAGGAGGAGATTGGGGGTCTCTCATAGCTTCAACAATGGCTACGCTTTATCCGCAGAAGTATTAGTTTATAATGTTTTCAAAACATTTTATAAATTAGTATATGTATATATATAATTTATTAATATATAAAAAAAAGACTTTTTCCGAAATGAAATTTAATGATAAATAATTGATTTCTTCTATTCCAGCATAATAGCTATGCATACAAACATGCCGGGCACTAACACCCCTGGGAATACGATCAAGCATATATTAGGAAGCTTTTTGCCTTCTGGATTTGTTGTCAAGCCAGATAAGGAATATACTTTATATCCACTGTCCTCCTTTTACAGTTTCCTCGTTCGCGAATCAGGCTACATGCATTTACAGAGCACAAAGCCGGACACCATAGGTAAATATTAGTATCTTAGAAAGTGGATTTAAGTTAGCTAGTATTGACAATCCATATGTATATTTCTTTAAAATATATATATATATATATATATATATATATATATATATATATATATATATATATATATATATATATATATATATATATATATATATATATATATATATATATATATATATATATATATATATATATATATAACCTTTTTTTGCTAGTTTCTATTCTTTTCCCATTAACGCTGTTAATTAAACTATAAAATAAAATCATAATTTCCTTAAAATTGAAAAAAAAAATTATTTTCAAAATATCTTCTGTGACTTTAAAGGAGCTGCTCTTGAGAATTCTCCAGTTGGTCTTGCTGCTTATATACTCGAGAAATTTAGTACCTGGACAAACAGGGAGAATGTAGACAAAGATGACGGAGGACTTTTAAGCAACGATTTTCCAATCTCTCTTGACAGGCTACTTGATAACCTATCTATCTACTGGTATTTCCAATATTTTATTAACTCTATATAAAAATTATTTTAATAATAGTGTGGGTTTACAGTTGAAACAAGAGAAATTTTAATTTTCAATTTTTTGCTTAAATTTATATTTAAGGTTTTTATATTATTGGATATACTCATAGTGTATAAAGAAGCTGTTAGCATGATTTTTGCAAACAGTTTGTTTACCTAATTTCTATTTACCCAGGTTTTCAAGATCGATAACATCGAGTATGCGTTATTATGCAGAGAGTTTTGTAGCAATGCATAATTCCAAAATTAACTCGTAAGTATTGTTTAATAAAACCAATCTTCAAATCAAAAATTAAGTGTTGAAGTCTCTCCTTTGCGTTTTCATTCGTTTCCTACACATTTTATAAAAAACAGAATAATAGAATTATATTTTACATTCATTATGTAATTTTATTGCATCTTTTTTATTTTAGCATTACCTGTGATGTTCCATCCGGGTTTTCTGCTTTCAAGAATGAAATAATTGTATTCCCAGAAAACATGCTTGCATTCAAATTTAAAGCAATAACATTTTACAGGTAAGTTAAATAACTTTGTTACATCCTAAATCTTTAACTAATGGACTGTTAGTATGTTTTAATAAGCACATTTCATTTAAGCAGAAATAATTTATCAGTTTTAGTTTTCTTGATGATTATTGTGAAAAACAATTTCTTATTTTTAACTCAAAGATTCCACGAGTTTGGTGGACATTTTGCTGCCTTTGAAGTTCCTGCAGTTCTAGCCAAAGACATTCATGATTTTGTGACACTAAATCAACACCAAATTGGAATTAGGTCTCGAGGAGAACTATAAATATTTCATAATAAAAATAAGTTTGTTAATCATCTGTTTAATTATCCAGACTTTGAAAAGGGTTTCCTCAAAAATATACTTGCTTTGTGGGTGCTGAAACATTCTTATTGTTGAAAAAAAAAAAATTTTTTTTTTGAAATATTTAAATGACAGAAAAAAATTGAAAATATAAAATTGATAAAAAAAAATTGGATCAAATTGAAACTAAGATGATTATATACAAATAATTATAGATAATATTTGAATAGAATGAGGTATATCATTATTTTCGTCAGACTTCATCACTAATTAGAATACCGTTATAGTGGAAGCGCTATCTTTATTCTTTAATTAGTATTATTTTTATGTTTGATTTATTTTTGTTAACTTAAACTTGTGTTTAGCATTTAAATTTTCAAGGGTAACAAATACAAAATCCCTTTAGAAACTTTATTTAAGCCAAACCAGCCAGTTCCAACTGAACCTTTTTCCAGTGACATAAAGGACCATGTTCTGGTCTGTATTTGACTGTGACCCCATCTGGTACTAACCTACCTGATGCCATCATGTCTTCATACGTATTTCGTTCATATTTCGTGAAACCCCATTTACGAGATACGAAAATCTGTCAATAAAAATAGTAGTAAAGAACAAGCTAAATATGGATTGTGCAATAGCAAAACTATGAAAAGGGAGCAGGGTACTTTAAAAAACCGAATTTCATTCGTAGAAAAAATGGTATCCGCTACCCTGATAGTAATATCAGAAGGCAAAGCTCCAATTTTACTCAGAATTAGTTTTGAATGAATATAGTATTCCAGTATTTATAAAATACGTTAATATATTCTTTGTATAAAACGAGATCTAATTAAACATTAACAGAACAGAAATTAAGTTAACAGATTTTAAAGAACATTTTATGTTTCTTAGAAATACCTTCCTCATGGTTAAGAGTTTATATTTTTATTCATATAAAAATATAAGGTACTTATTGCTTATATATTAAGCTGTTGAAATATCATAAACAAATTAAACATATTTGGTTGCAAGAAATCAATGCGAATTAAAATCAGAGTTTTATATACGGTTATATATTTTCTAAATAAATTTTTGCCTTATAATAATCAAAGTAGGTAATTAATAATAATGTAGATACCTTATCAACACTATTCAACTATTACTATTGACGTTATGTTCGTGTTTCACTCGTCCCTTAAGAAGTGTTCTTATTTAAAAAAAACCTTCATTACACACTGAGTGAAAAAAATATATATTGATTTATCCACTGAGAGCTCACGGTATTTGTAAAACAAATATCGTCGGCTTATTAGTGGAGTCTTAATAATAATAATAATAATAATTGCTTAAAGACTATAATATATATATATATATATATATATATATATATATATATATATATATATATATATATATATATATATATATATATATATATATATATATATATATATATATATATATATATATATATATATATATATATATATATACCTTCTGTCTTCCTGGGTATTTGAATTTGGCCCTTCTCAAAGCTTCAATAACATGTGGTTTATGTCTGTCATGTGACCTCACGGACATTATGGGTTGACCAATGTGAACTCGTGCTACTGTTCCTTGTGGCTTACCGAAGGCTCCTCTCATACCAGTTTGGAGCCTGGGAGAAGACAATCAGATATAAGTCCTGGTTATAACGACGATACCATGGGGATATTATGTTCAAAGATCCTTGAACATAATATTAATCATACGATAATTATATTCTTAAATTAAAATTTCAAAACAAACTTTTTTTTTAATAATAATAATAATAAATAATAACAAATCTCGATATCAAATTGCTGTTGAGATTAATTGTATTCTTTGTTTTCAAGTATATATTCTTGGCAATAAAGATACTCTTAATAGGTAATAATTTACATCTATATATATGATACATTGTTGGAACTTTTCTGTTATACAAGTATGAGTATGCTACCGTTTTGAAGGGAATATATATATATATATATATATATATATATATATATATATATATATATATATATATATATATATATATATATATATATATATATATATATATATATATATATATATATATATATATATATATATATATATATATATACTAAAAACACGCAAACTTAACTAAAAATCAGACTGTAATAAATTAGAAAAAAAACCAACTTGTTAAAAAAAAAAAAAAACTAACATAAACGCTTTTAAAAAGTATTTTTTAATAAGTATAGAAAATTGGAAAGAGAAAATCGTTGATTGTTAGAATTTTTTTAATGCGGTTACTGCAATATATATATATATATATATATATATATATATATATATATATATATATATATATATATATATATATATATATATATATATATATATATATATATATATATATATATATATATATATATATATATATATATATATATATATATACCTGTCAGCTCCTGCGCATGACAACATTTTATTGATCCTAATGACATGAAAAGGATGAAGTCGAACCCTCACATGAAACTGATCCTTTCCACACATTTTCACCAAATACTGATAAGGAAAAGAAAATTAATAAATAATATTAATTTTTATTCCAATTAACAATATATATTCTAATTATAAAATATTTTAAATATTTGCAATAATATTTAATTATATCATTCTTACTTTATTTTTTAATTTTTTTAATTTTTTTTAATTATAACTTTTTTTGTTAATTTATTTTATTTTTTTATTTAATATTTGTTTTAATTATATCTTTCTTTCTTTATTTATTTAATTTTTGTTAATTTATTTATTTATTTATTTATTTATTTATTTATTTATTTATAAGCACTCTAACATCCTACGATCCAGAAGAAATGTTTAATTAAGAAAGAGAAATTGGAAGAAGAGAATGGGTGTGTATTCCATGTTTTGAAATGCACACCCGTCAACTTTTTATGACAGAGTGCTCGGGGGGGGGGGGGGTAGAAAAAGAGGCTAGTTCTGAAGGAAATTCTTCTACGTTACGTTATCATCCTTATTACGCACACACCACACCCACACACACCCACACACACACACACACACCACACACACACACACATACACATATATATATATATATATATATATATATATATATATATATATATATATATATATATATATATATATATATATATATATATATATATATATATATATATATATATATATATATATATATATGTGTGTGTGATTTAAGAAATCAGGGTGAACCGATTGAAAGGAAAAATTACTTTTAGAATAAAATTTCATTGGAAACATACAACTTCAGAAATTGAAAGTATTTATCTCGTCATTTGAGATTTAGATTTATTCTCTGTTTAGAAACTGTAGTAAGAAATGAGGTCTGTCTAAAGATTTTGATGAGAAATTCATTAATACTTTTAATTTTCCTCAACTTCGAAATTTGATAGACAATTTAATTAAAAAATTGAAGAGAATTTTGATAAAATCCTATCTGTGAAATAAATGTCCAATCAAAGTCCAATTTTAAAACCCTAATAAACTTTGAACAAAGTAAGAGGAGCAAGAGGAGAAGTCTTCAAATGGATTTTTGCTTATTTCCTTAACCCGTGCTTGTGAAAACCTGCGAGCGTACGGACAAATCCACAAGCCCGTGTCCGAACCGGCCTACAGGAGTGTGTGGGCGCCCTAAAAATATTTTTTTTAAAACTGCAGGCAGGCATGAGCTGGGCCACAAAAGTATGAGAAAAATTCCATGGTCGAGTATGTGTGCGTTATGTAAGAAGATTAATGAGGATAGTGAAGAACGGACCAAAAAATACTAGCTAAAGCAGTTCTCTATTTCCGTTGGTATATATTATATAATTTCCAAAAGGAATAAAATTAAACACTTACTTTATTAGGCACATATTCTCCCTGCTTCCAAAGCTTCAGAACTGAGTTGTTCATATTCGTCTGACACTAGGTGGACACAAAGCGAAAATTCTCTTACGTCAGCCTTTTTCCTTCCTAAGTCAAAAATCCGAATTTTTGGATCAGGGACCCCACGACAAAACCTCGATTTTGGATATGGCTTGTTTTTGCAATAACGGTAGCTTTATATATATATATATATATATATATATATATATATATATATATATATATATATATATATATATATATATATATATATATATATATATATATATATATATATATATATATATATATATATATATATATATGGAGAGAGTGTGGCTGGGTGAGGGTAGGTGAAGGTGTGTATTTAAATACCTTGAATCTATTTGGGTAGTTTAGATAAATGATCAAGCAACAATTAAAAAGCCCTAATTAAAAGCAGAAAAATTAAAGTAGCAGATATATTAGTTAGATTTTAAATTCTTCTGACAATTGGAATACCTTAAAACAATAAAGGAAATTTTAATTTTTACACTGTATGATGCAAGTAATGTCCATACCAATAAAGAATAAAATATTTAAATAAAATTCATCCGTGGGTCTGGAATGTGTTTAGATTCAAGAATACGTATCCTCAATCGTATCTATAAATAATCGAAATATGACGTAAATATTCGAATATAGTTTTAGGGTTTATATACTGCAGACGAGTGTGGTGTCTTTGGACATATATTTTAAATACAGAATTAAATCAAGAATATTTTTATTTCACATTGTGTCTTGTAAATTAAAAAGTAAACATGTTTATTATCTAACAGACATTACATACACTTCAACTTAAAAAACCAAACAGTACTCACCACCTCGCAGGCCTTCGTCCCCATGGTGATTTATATGGTTAGAAATTTTATTCTTTACACATATAATAAGTCTTAAAACATTTGTTAATTTCACCTTAACTTTAATTGTAATCCAAAAACTCTGATTACTGAAGAAGTGAATCACTTCAGGCTGTTTCCTTGGAACCACCCTCAGTATTGATTCAAATATTTGGCAATCTGAGCATGTGCAGGAGTTTATTTCGTAATCTTTTAAAATAGCGAAATATTTGTTGCAATTCTACTTATTTATGCAAGCTCATAGTTAGATGTATTAGAAAGATTTCTTAAAATAAGGGCCTAATTAATTAAAATATTAAATACTAATGAACTAAATTCCTCTCTCTCTCTCTCTCTCTCTCTCTCTCTCTCTCTCTCTCTCTCTCTCTCTCTCTCTCTCTCTCTCTCTCTCTCTCTCTCTCTCTCTCTCTCTCTCAATGCATGTCATGTCTCTACTCCTCCTCCTCCTCCCTTTCTTATTCTCCCTTTTTCTGTATCTCTC
>SEYY01001196.1:396323-398823 GCA_009176605.1 Armadillidium nasatum
TGTCTGACTTTAAGCTGATGTTCATCTAAATTTCGGCTGATGATCGTAACGTTAAATCTCGGTTGATGCTCAACTGACTTTCGGCTGGCGTTCAAATTACTTTCTGGTTTTCGGATGACTTTTATCAGACTTTCTGCTTTTTTCAACCGACTTTTGACTGAGGCATGATCGATTTTTGGTTTTTGATTTTTGAAAAAGATAATCGACTAGTAAAATGCACAGAAAAAAGGAACTTTCCTTACCATTTTGACAGGAACGTTTGCAACACAAATTAAGGGCGTGAAAAACTCGAAGAACTTCGTACTCCATCAGGAGAGAACTTCCCGAATACTGAACATCACCTTCCTCAATTTTCATTTCAATATCATCAAATGAACCAGCTCTGAGCTGTGTAATAATAATACTATTAATAATAATAATAATAATAATAATAATAATAATAATAATAATAATAATAATAATAATAATAATAATAATAAATAATAAAAACAATAATATTAATAAATATAATAGTAATAATAAAAGTAAAATAATAATGATAATTATTATTATTATTATTTTATTATATTATTATTATTATTATTATTATTATTATTATTATTATTATTATAAAAAATTAAATTATATGGCCAAAAATTATTAATAAATATATATATATATATATATATATATATATATATATATATATATATATATATATATATATATATATATATATATATATATATATATATATATATATATATATATATATATATATATATATATATATATATATATATATATATATATATATATATATATATAGCCTCCAATTCAATGTAACATGCTTGTTTATCAAAAGGATATGAAGAAAAGTCGAAAGAGGAACTGAAGTTAATGTTATATTTTCTTTTCATTTTAATAAAGTTTTCCCATCCACTGTAAACCAGATCTAATATATATATATATATATATATATATATATATATATATATATATATATATATATATATATATATATATATATATATATATATATATATATATATATATATATATATATATATATATATATATAATATATATATATATATATATATATATATATATATATATATATATATATATATATATATATATATATATATATATATATATATATATATATATATATATATATATATATATATATATATATACCTTCATAAGATGAAATATGTCTGTCAGATAAAATCCCCGTCTTCTTTTCTCTGAACAGAAAGCAAAGAATGGCCATCAATGACGGAATGGGTCTTTCCTTTCGCCGTTTTGAAAATTATCTTTGGAATATTAAATGAATATTAGAATATTCCTCGAATTGTAATTATTGAAAAATGCTTAGTATCTGGTTTTGGCTCTCTATGATTGATATGGATGATTTATTTATTTCTGAAATAAATTTTACCATTAAAAAAAATTTACCTGTGGAATCCATATTGAATCATAAAACTTTTGTTTTATAATATTTCTATCTTCAGTTTTCGCTAAGTTATAGAAACTCAGTCTTGGATCTTTCCATTTTAGAACCATAATAAATTCCAAGTTTAATTCCATGTTATCAACGTCAATAACTACGATTCTTCTTAAATCGAAAGAAAGATAAACTACCGCTGTTTGATTGTATAATGATGCAGATTCATTGTGGGCAGTTTCAGTTGGAATGGGTGGAGGAATTATATACGACTGATAATCCTTTGGTATTGAAACTAGTAAGCAATTTTCTTCATCACTGTTATCATAACAGGAAGGAGTATGGTTACATCTTCGTGCAATTGGAATGCATTGCCCATTACTGCAAGAAAACTGATTATCGCTGCAAGAAGAAATTGAAAGCAAGGATTCTTTGTTTTCAGAACGCCAAGGAAATTGCCACTTATGCCTTCCAATGGGAAAGCTGAACCTAGAGTTAGTAACTAAAGTAGCAAAAATCTGAGCATTGTGTTTATTTATTATAGCGTATGAATTTAAACTTTCCAGAAAGATTATATGATATGAACCATTGCCTACAAGCTTTATATAATCTAATGAGCTTCTTGATAAAACATACTCTATATCAAGCTTCAATTCTCTTATTAACAAAAGTCCTCTTATCCTAAATATAGAAGTCCTCTGAAATCGACAATGTGTACAGAATTGAAAACTGTGACATGAAAGATCATACCATAGGTTGTTATCATATGTCTGATACATAAGTCCTACACAGTTTTCGTTCATATATTCACTAGGTTCTTTAGTGAACCAATGAGAAAATTTTACAAGCATTCCATCTACTATAGGCAATTCTCCGTGTTGATTCTCATCAGTAATGCTTAACAAAGAGAACCAACTAAAAGCATCGGTTAGACACTTCCTGTTCAAAGAGTTAGTGTAATTAAAGTAATGGAAAGGTATTCCAAATTCCCCACCTAAAGATTTGCAAAGAATTTTATGGTCGTCATAAGACAATTGGAAAGGGAAAATCGCATGGATCCCTTTTGTT
>SEYY01001196.1:401323-408823 GCA_009176605.1 Armadillidium nasatum
CTTAGAAAATTATCATCACAGAATGGACTATCAGCTACTATTTTGAGGGTTACAAAGAGTTTAAAATACATCCCTATTGCGTTGATAGCATCTATAAACTGAAGGAGCCAGAGTCCGAGAGATGACTGTACTGTAGTTAATTTTGTTTTTGTTGATGCAGATGAAATTAAGTCACTGACATGTATATCATCTGTAATAAATGTACATTTGTCTTCTTCATACGTATCTTTCACTAAGTATAAACAAAGTTTACATATAGTATAAATACAATACAAGATTATATGTTTTTTTGAAATAAACGGTTTACTTACAAAGTTTGTGTATTTTGAATATGGTGATATAGTAATATAAAATTTTTGAATGGTAATTAATAAAATGTTATTTTTAAGACATAATATTTCCAAGAGGACCAGAAATTTATTAATTGAATAGGTACATTTTATTAATATGAAAATTTCTTACATTGTTAAATTAATTAAAATTGCTCCCAGAAAATAATTGAAGTACGTTAACATAAAAAACAAATTGGTCCAGCATTGGTCCATCACTTTAATTTGAAAATCATCTTTAGCTCAGGAAGTATGATTTTTTAATTATATATGCTGATAACTTCAATGATTAACTTTTCTTATACTTTCCCTTTAATTAAACCATTTACATTAGTTTAACGTAATTTAAATTAATTAAGAGCGCAATACATTAATACATTATTTTAATTACAAATTACCTTCAAGGCTTACCGTATATTTTAGTGTAAACCAAAATTTACCGTAATATATTAGGGTAAACTTTGTTGATTCTTTATAATGTTTCAATTCGATTTTGTTTAAAATTATCTTACTACAGACTTTACTCACTTTGGAAATCTGTTATGCCACATAGGAAGAATAAAATTCTTTGCGTTCCCGCGAATTTCATAAAGTGCAATATTTGGTGCATTGAACTTGAGTGAATTAATTATATAAAACAACTCGTTTAGTTCAATTGCCATTGAAGTGCTATTGAAAATCATAAAATTTCGTCTTAAGATTAATTAAATGTCGTAATTGTTTTCTTTTCTTTTAAAAAGTAAGACTATAAAGCAGATTGAAGTATTTTAAAAAGACATAAAGGAAAATAAAAAAGGAAACTGCTGTGAAGTCACCCGTGGACCTAATAATATTCATAGCACAGACTGAGCATCTAAACAATGTTCATAATCACCTCAGTTCAAAACTTCATTTGTATGGCTTTACAGTTTACTTACCCTACCATCTTAGACATTGTTGTTACTAATTTTTCACTTATCTTTAATCTTACATGGCACTTTTATAATGCTTTCCTAGCATTTTAAAAGAATTTTAGTGTTACACTTTAATAATATTTTTCCAGCATTTTAATTTTTTCGATGCACTCTTTGTTATGTGAACCTTTTTACAATTATATATTTTGATATATTTTTATTCCATATAGTTAAATCATTTATACACATTTCTATATAAAGTTTTTAAAGCTGTAATAGCAAACCTAGAACTTTACAAAATTTTCCAAATCTAATTTTTGATTGAAAGTATGTATACCTTCAGATTTTAATGAAAATATCTTCCAACAATATAATTACACTGTTAAACTTTTAATATTAAATTTTCATTTACAGACTTATTATTTTATGTAAAATGAAGTGTACAATTCCTGAAATTTCTTGGCATAATAGAGATCCAGTTCTTTCAGTTGACATTCAGTATTCTAACACAAATAAAAATTTTTATAGACTTGCTTCAGGAGGAACGGATGCTCATGTGTTGGTAAGATTCATCCTATTTAAATTAACATTTTGATTGTATGGTTTTTTGTAAAGTACAAAAATTAAGTCGGTATCAGTAATATAGGTTAGAGATAGACTGGATGTCAATTTTCAAAACTTGCAGATGCAGATATTTATTTTCAATATCTCTGAATGCAGATAGTGAATAGTTTTAGGTATCAAGGAAAAAAGGAAATTGAAATTTTGTTTCTAAAAATGGTAAAAAATATTAATAATTCATTAATATACAAAGAAACAAAGAAACCAAGAATATTTGAAGTAAATTTCCTTCAATTAGTTATATTACTAGAGTGCAAAACATGAACCCAATTCTTTCCTTAACTTAATCACCACCAATATGGAAAAGTTTATAAATTCATAATTATGTATTTCTGCAATTGTATGCGAGAAGAAAAGCAATTAAATTCAATTTTATTTAAATTTATTTGTTATAATCACTTTTAATTTTATTTGTTCATCACTTTTTAATTTTATTTTTATTTTTTAAGTTAGTTTATTTTTAAATTTATATACATTTTTTAATTTACAGTTTTATATAGGCTACATTACTTTATTAATTTTAATATATATTTTATTATTATGTTTAAATTTAAATTTGATAACTGGAAAGTTGTATATTTGTATTTTGGACTCTCATACCATAAGTGATTCATTATATCTGCTATCTGCTTAAAATCATCATCATTATCCACAGATATCCAATCCATCTAAAATATAGGTAAAATGAAATTTTCTATAATAATTAATAGTTTTTACTTATGCTATTAATTCTGTTATAATAAGTTAAATCAGAGGAAAACTTAAAGCAGTAAGATCTTATCAAAATTATTTTACTTCTCAACAAATCATCAGTTATTACTCCTAAGTTATCCATTAGGAGTTGTTTGTGTTTGTAAATAATAACCATAATGTTGCCAATTAGTAGAAAAACTGAAACCCTATGAAGATACAACATTTTAGGTTTACTAGCCCATATGTTTATTTCCTTGGTATTTATGTAAATGAAAAATAACTAATTAATAATATTATTAATAATTAAAAATATTTATGTAAATGAAAAATAATTAATGCTTAAAAGTTTATTCTGTTCATCCCTTCTAACTTCTTAAGTTCAATTTTAAACTTTTATACTTTTACAAAGGAATTTAAAGATATACATTCCATAATTTATTTAATTTTTCCAATATTATTAATATGGCATTTAATATTATTTGGTGAATATATTTTTCAATCATATATATGAGAGCTCAAAATAATTTTAAAAGAAAAATTCTACAAATCTATATACAATTTTTCAGTTTTATTATTTTTTATATAATTAAAAATGGAAATATTATTGGCTTAAATAATTTAATTATAGATTCTGGTGCTTTAAAAAAACAGCAAAAAAATTTACTCAATTTTGCTTTGGTACATAAATTTTGTGAAAATTAATTATTATTATTATTAGATTTGGCAGTTAACAATTTTAGAAAATGGTGGAGTATCTGTTGAATCATTAAGTGATTTAACTCGACACACAAGAGCAGTGAATGCTGTTAGATTTTCACCTAATGGTCAGATTTTGGCTTCCTCAGATGATGGTAAGTTGTATATATATATATATATATATATATATATATATATATATATATATATATATATATATATATATATATATATATATATATATATATATATATATATATATATATATATATATATATATATGCTCAGATGCAGCAATTATATTATGGAAGAAGAGTGAAGATTCTAATGACATATTTATTGATGAAAATGAGAAAGAGAATAAAGAGCATTGGACAATTTTAAAAATGCTTCGAAATCACATTGAAGATGTTTATGATTTATGTTGGTCTAGTTGCTCTAGTTATCTTATATCGGGTTCAGTGGACAACTCTGCAATTCTGTGGGATGTTCACAAAGGTAAATGTTTTATGTAAATAAAATTAATTTTCAAATAATTTACAATAAATTAAACATTTGAGGTAGTTATAGGTAGTTATTTGAGTTATTCCATAGGTAAAAGTAAAGCTATCTTGAAAGATCACAAAGGTTTTGTACAAGGAGTGTCGTGGGATCCAAAAGGACAGTATGTAGCAACTTTATCGTCTGATAGGTATGTTATTAAGGTTCACAGTTTCATAGGAAATACTTATTCATTTTAAAATTGTTATGAACATCATTGTTTTTGTTATATTTATACAAATATTAATTGTGAGTTAATTTTTACATGTAATTAATACTATTTGGTGTATAGGAAAAATTTTATTTTGAAGATAATTTATTTTTCATTTGCAGATTTCTCAGAATTTTTAATATTGGTAATGATAAAGTTAAACTTACTCATAGAGTCCATAAATCAGTCTTAAATTCTTCCGAAGATCCTGTAAAGGTAGGAACCAAATTTTTGGGATTTTTTAATGCATATTTTGTTTATTCATATATATATATATATATATATATATATATATATATATATATATATATATATATATATATATATATATATATATATATATATATATATATATATATATATATATATATATATATATATATATATATATATATATATATATATATATATAGGACTAATTTTATATTTCCCATCTCTGTCAGGCTTATTTAGGTGTATTTTTTTTTCTCTCAGAGGCTGACGTTAAAAACATTAATATTTTTCAGACCACTCGCTTGTTTTATGATGACACATTAAAATCTTTTTGTCGACGATTATCATTTTCTCCTGATGGAGAACTTCTAGTAACTCCATCGGCAATTTTAGAAGAAAGTGAGGGAAAGTTTACAAATGTATCACATATTTTTACAAGAACATCTTTTAGTAGGTAATTGTTAAACATTAATTTGTAAATGTGTTAAATTTCCGGCTGTTGGATGGTTAGTTTTTTTTTTTTTTTTTTATGAAGTAGAATCGAATTTATTAATATGTTTAATTTTTTTTTGTCTAATCAAAACTTGTAGAGTATCTTAAAATATTTATTATTATTTTTCTGGCATATTAAATATTATTATTATTGTCCAGAGAAAGCATTTTTAAATTTTTAGAAATAATTTATTTGTGATGTGCTCTACAACGTTAAAAACCAAAAAAAATAAATAAATGGAACTAGTGAATTAGAAGTGTATAGTTGCATAGACAGATAGGTAAGAGTTACAATAAGCATTTGTTATTGAAAGGTATATAAGTGTGTAATTTCTAAAATGGGTTAGGTAGTATAATTTTAAAGTCATATACATGAGTTTTCTGCAATTGATCTATCGATAATTTAAATTGTTTGAGGCTATTGAAAATAATGGATAAAAATTAAAAGATTGATTTTTAACTACATATAAAGGAATGAGGTGGCATAAAGTAATATACGCAGTGGATGCTAACTTTTAACCAAAATGCTTATATCAAAGGTAAATATAGTTTGAGTAATACGAAAATTCGGGAGTTATACTAAATACAAAAACTTAGATTTTTTTTCCCTTTATTAATTTTATCAACAGACCAGTTTTATGTTTGCCAACTCAGGATAAATATACAATAGCAGTTCGGTTTTGTCCTATTTTGTTTGCACTTAGAGAATTGAAATGTCCAGGAGACGAAGTAGGTATTTGTTTTCTGTTTTCATTTTAAAATCACAAGTTTTTGTAAGACATTATTTACGTTCTGTTTTTTTTATATTTTATTTCCTACAAAGAATACAACTTACACACAGCTCTTTGATCTTCCGTATCGAATGGTCTTTGCTGTGGCAACACAAAATTCAGTTCTTATATATGACACTCAGCAACCAGTTCCATTTGCTAAAGTTTCAAATATTCATTATACAAGATTGAGTGATGTGTCATGGTAAGTTCGAATATAGAATTTAATCTTTATAGTAATTGATTGAAATGAAAATATATCAGTAATTTTTTAAAATACAAGGAGGATACTTCATTAAAAACTCTTCATAAATGAAGTAGTACTTTATTATTATTATAATTTACTTATTGTAATTTTTTTTTTTAGGTCGAGCGATGGTAAAATTTTAGTGGTCTCTTCAACAGATGGATATTGTTCTCTCGTTTCATTTTCTGAAGGAGAACTCGGAATTCCATACGAGTCCACTAAAGAGATTAATCAAGAATCTCCCCTTCACAATAATTCTTGTACAAATAGTTCTAATGGTGATATTGAAAAAATGGATGTTGTTGAAGATTTGATAGAACCCAAAAATGAAAAGAATGTGGAGAAGGAAGTTGAAGTTCAGAATGAAAATCCACAGTTGAATAAAGGTTCGATAGAAAGTGAAAAAGAGGGTGTGAAAAACGAGAAAATGAATAAAAAAATAAAGTCTAATAAAGAACCAAAACCTATTGCTGTTAAAAGGTGAGTCATCAAAATATCAAAATTTATAATATAAAAAGTTGAAGAGATAGTGACTTTCTGAACGTGATAAGGTTTTTTTCCTTATAACTGTTAAGATGTTTATTATTAGTCAGTAATTTTTAATTTCACAGAAAACCAGGAAAAAGAGTGGAGCTTGTAACGTTAACGAAAAATATTAATGAAAAGTCAAAAGATAAAGAAGCATCTTCCTCTGAGGTATTATTATTAACTTTATTGTAATTTATTATTAGTATAATTATTATTATAATTACTTTCATTATTATAGTATTAATTTATTATTATAGTATTAACTATGAGAAGCATATTGTTGAAGTATTAGAACCTAAATAAACCTTGAAATCTTTTATAGCTATGAAATGGGTTCTGTATGAGAGGAAGGGTATTACAATTTTATATGCAGATTAAACCTGGGGTAGGAAACCCATATATACTAAAAACGACATTTTTTTCATTTTTTAATTTTATTTAATAAATGTATTATTATAGATTTCAATTTGTACATATTAAATAGTTCATGTGACTAATGGATTATTCCATTTTCATTGTTGGCATTAATGCATATGTAATTAATAGTGATGAAGAGAAAGCTATATGTAGTTTATAAATATCTTTTTAAATTGCCCTTTAATTTGACAGTGATTGATAAAATTCATTACTTTGAAAGACTTGGGCAGAGAATATTTCAAGCCTCGGGAATAGATCTTAATGATTTCTGTTTGGTGTTCGATCACCTGAACGTTACATTTGCTTGAGTAGAGAGAAAAGTAGTGTATTAAATATAGCTATGCAGATAATTTAATTTCTTCCTGTTCTTCCTACTTAAACTTTTCTGTATATATTGCATTTTTTTGCAAATATTTATACATAGTTTTTCTAATTCCTCACTAAAAAGTGGTGATAAAACTGTACCATAAGTTTAGGTTAGGGGTGAGGGGAATTTCAAGATGATTAAAAGGTGAATGAAATTACTGTTGTATCCTTGTTATTTATATAATTCTTGAGATTGCAAACTAAAGGGCAGGAAGAGAGTAATTCTATGATGAATGAAGGGTCCAGATTTATCAGTATGCTTTAATTTTCCTGAAAGAAAGGGAGGTAACGAAAACAAGTTAATGTCTACGGTGATTGCTTACTATTAAAGAAAAGAAGAGGAAGGAATATTGGTAGAAAGGAAAGATTCTAAGAGTGAAAACTATGGAAGGTATTGAAAAAATAAAACATACACTAATGATGTATACATGGGAGGAGAAGATGAAAGAAAATCTATGAGGTTATTGGGTATCAAATGGAATTG
>SEYY01001196.1:413823-436323 GCA_009176605.1 Armadillidium nasatum
TATTAACACAATTACATTTTAGTTTATATGATAGGATTAAACTGTATTAGGAAAATTTCCTCTATGAATTTTTGTTTATATGTAACATGATCATGTTATTGGTTCATATTTTTTTTTTTAAAGGAATAGCACCGCTCAATAGAAAATCCTTAACCAAGAATGATTTTTTGAAAATTAAATGTGGACAAACTGAAAACAGTTTCACAGTTTGCCCAAATAAGAGAAAAACATTTACTCTATTAATTACAAGAACGAAATAGAACAGAAATGAAGAATATCGAAAATGGTTTCCGAGTCAACACAGTTAGGTTAGATTTGTATCAGAATTCAATGTCCTAAACATTAAAATTACTCTATTATGTATACATACAAAATTAGAGTCCATGATCATTTTCACAGACTCTTTCCCAAATTTTTCACAGTACTGATGATAAAGACGCTCTGATATTTCTGCCAATGATGTTACTTTTGGTTCTTTGTAGACATATGCCTTCCCTGCTTCCTCTTCGAAGTAGGTCTGGAGGAAAATGAAAGAAAAATTAAATTTGCTCATTCTTGATGTTAAAAATTCTTCTCTGTATACAATTGTATGCAGTATTCTAACAACTTTAGGATGTAATTCAAAGAATATATTATATATATATTTTATTGTAACAAATTTTAAGCCTATAAATTCAAATAAATTTTAAGTTCTTCCTTTAAACAACCTGACCAACTTTTCAATAAATTTTCCTTTGGTTACATTCAGAAAAATGTAAATTTATTTTCGTAAACTATATTTTCATAAAATTTTCTATTTACATTGTTTGTACTGAATAGGAAAAAAATAATTTGGCCTTTACATGTTTGTAAAATTATGTGGATATACTACAATACCTCTCTCACTACCTACAGAGGGAACAAAATGATGAGGTAATATAATCATGAAGGGGGAATTGTTAAAAAGTCTTAAATTTTTAGAAAAAAATCTTTACCTAAGAATAGAACCAAAGAGGAAAAGAGAAATCATTTAAATAGACGGAATTCGCCTTTCTTGGAGAGGACCGATGAAACTTAAGAGATTATCTTGTGAAAGATACAGAAAAGAAAAAAGTAGGCTGAATGAAGTAAATATGAAATGTCTAGCAAAAATGATGATTTGATCAGTATGAAAGGTAAAACTAATATAAAAATAAATGGATAGGGATTTAAATACACAGGAGGCTGTGGTTCTAAATAGGTGTTTAAAAATAAAAATAAAACTACAAAATATACTTAAAAAAAAAGCAGAACAAATATTACTATTCATTTAGATGTTATTTTGTAAACATTTAATGAGATCGAAAAAAAATATTAATTAATGTTCTAGTGTAAACATATGCAGAAATTTTCAAACATAAGTGATGGTAAACAAGTGATGGTAAAAGTCATAAAAACCTAACCAAAGAATCTACAATGAAAGTGATAAACTGTTTCCACTTTAGTAAATCAGGTTCAAGGTAATGGTAACAATTTAATGTACTCTATATTTATGAATTAGAAACAAAATCTTGATATTATCATATATAATTCTTTATTCAATACTTTTTAGCACAAATATTACAATGAATTACTTTGAAAAACAATTCTGCAACAAAAACAAATAGTAATAATGCGATAAAAACTACATAGTTGTAAACACTTACTGCTCCATAAAAAGCAACTCGAAAGTAGCGACCAAGAAGCCTCTTTTGTGAAGCGTTAACTTCAACTGCTCTGGAATAAGCCTACAAAAGTAAATATATAAAAAATTTTTATTAATATATAATATATATATATATATATATATATATATATATATATATATATATATATATATATATATATATATATATATATATATATATTATATATATATATATATATATATATATATATAATGTATCGGTATATATCGGTATATATATATATATTATATATCACTCATATATATCGGTATATCTTTATTTATATATATAGTATACTCTTTATCAATCTTGGAAAAGGTGGAGTCTAGGGCTTTTAGTTTTATCAAAGATATTGCATAAAAAGATATTGACTCTTTCTCTATCACTAAATCTTTCCAGTCTCATTTTGTTCGTCGAATTGTAGTGACTCTCTTTACACTATAGATATTACAACGAACACCGTTCTCCTAAATTTGTAGTTCACATACCTCCTCCACTGAAGATATGTGCAATATATTTTTCTATCCAGTCTCATCCTTTATCTGTTAAACTATCTGATCTCAGACAACTGTTAAGTTCGATATTGCATGCATTTTCCTGGTTAGTTTGGGATACATTCCCTTTTTCCATTGTCCTACCTTCCAATGACTTGCACACATTCAAAATCCATGTATCGAGACGTTGGCTTTTAATTTGACTCTTAGTTTTTTGATTCTCCCCAACTCTGGTGGAATTTAGTAGGTTATATCCTACCAATGAAAATAGGCATCTCCATGTATGAATAATCTTTATTAATAGAATAGATGCAAATGTATCTATATTTATCAATAAAGAATGCATACCACTGGGATAAATAAATATAAATAAAAAAAAAAAAAATAAATAATAAATATATAAAATAAAATAAATAAAATATATAAAAACAAAAAATTATATTATAATTATATAAATGAAGTAATATATACTACTCACTAATAAATATATATATATATCTTAATATATATTATTATATATAGATATATATATATTATATATATATATATATATATATATATATATATATATATATATAATCATATATTATATATATATATATAATATCAATTAGTATAATCAATAAAAATTATATTTAAAAAAAAATTAAAAAATAAAAAAAAAAAAAAAAAAAATTTAAAAGAAAAATTTGAAAAAAATTAAAAGCTGTCCAATTAATTAACATTATTATTATTATTTTTATTATTATTATTATTTTTATTATTATTATATTATTAAACTAAAAATAAATAATATAATATACTACTAACCTTTAATTTTTTCCTTGGGTATCCAGGGCGCATGCAGAATCTTAATAGAGAATAAACGTGGATAAGTAATGAAGGAAGAAATATCTTTACTTAAGCACTAAAGCACTTCCCAAAATATATTTAAAAAAAAATAAAAATTATTTTTTTCTACATATAGAAAAAAATAGAAATAAAAATAAATGAAAATTTTAAAAATAAAAAAAAAAAATGGGCAAAAAAAAAAAAAAAAAAAAATGGAAGTGTGTTAAAAAAAAAAAAAAAAATTTTTTTTTATTTAAAAAAAAAAAAAAAAATGAACTTATTAGAGTAAATCTGAAACATAATTGATGATGTGATTGTGTTTGTGCGAGTAACAACTAAATGTAAAGAATTTTCCGTGTTACGAGCTTGCGTATGAATGGGAGCTAAATGTGAAGATGTTATTGAAAACAAACCCTATATTACAAATAACAAAACACAAACATTATCATCAATCATTCTTAGTTCCCCTCCTAATTACTTAACAAAATAAAAATTGAGAATATAGAAATTTTGTATTTTATAATATTCAGTAAGACAAAAGGATTTACAACGAAAAAATACAACAGGTTATGAAAGGGAGAACTGCTATTTACAATTAAAAGGGAAAGAACAAAGAATTTTTTATCAAATTTTTTTTTTTTTTTTTTTTTTTTTTTTTTTTTTTTACATTGCACTGAGACATCTTCGTTAATTGTAAAGACAACGAGACATTAATAAATATACCAACTAAATCTATTAACGAGATATCTGGGTCTTTTTAACATACTGGGTGTTTACATACAAACTCTTTTGAAACCATTTATGTACCATGGGAGGTAAAGGGAAAGGAAGAGGTCATCAATCTGATATACATTAATGTAAAACAATAAATCTGATGATAAAAAAACATGGAAAATACACTAAAAGAGACACGCACTCAAGGGAAAATACACCCAGACAATTATTAAATAGGATAAAAATAACGTTTAAAACATTACATATACTAATAACTTTTTAACCCACCTAAGACTTTTAAAGCCTCTGTAAAAGAAGAATTAAAGGATATAAATTGAACTTCGTATGGATTCTTCATTTTTATTTCAAGTGAGTTAGCATAAGCCTGATAAAGTTAACCCCTCTAGCATAAAAAAAAAATGATCAAACAATATAAAACAAGCAATTCGCCGATGCATCAATATACAACGCTTTGATAAAGAAGCTTTGAAAATATAACAATCTTAATATTTACATATATTTATATATGTATAGAGCTCGGTGAATAAACAAATAAACAGCCAAAGCTGAACATATATGAGAAATGTAAGCGTACCTGCGTCTAGGCGGAGGTTAGATTCGTCGATGGGAATGTTTGGAGAAACGATTTCAAAAACTTTGCAACCTTCAGGATATTCTCCTTGATGCTTAAGATATTCTGCCATTAGAGCAGCAATGTGAAGCTGACAGAAAGCAGCCTAGAAATTAAGCCTTTGTGTTAAATATTTTATGAGTTTGAAACTTGGTATATACCGTAACGTAATTAAGAGAACATACACCTTTATAAGGAATCAGTAACATGAGCTCATACTTTATTTTACTTTACTGTATACTTCGTAATTGGTATGCACAACACAACATGAAGAAACTTGCCTAGATAGTTCAAAGCTTTATCAACTTATCAGTTATGTTTAAATATTTAAAAGGAAAGCTTTTAAAATGTGGCAAGCTGTCAAAAAATGCCATAAAATTTATAACTTCAATATATTTCAAAGTTTAATTCACATTTTAATTAGGACTTAATATGAGATAGAGAGATTCGCAGAGCTAAGAGAGAAAAGTTATATCCAACCTCTGACATATCTCCATTTTTAACGTGATGTTTAGCCATTGCCTGAAGCCAAGTTGTTCGGAGTTCTGGAGTTGCCGCGTATGAAGCAGCCAATGAATGCTGAAGATCACAAAGCATTTCCGGGTCCCTTTCGTGTTCACGCATTTGAGCAGTCGCCACTAACACAGTTCTTATTCGTTTTGTTAAGTCTCTAACTTCACTAACGAATCCTTATATAAAGAAATTTTTTTGAAGAAAATAGTTAATTTTAAATTTTATACTTTGCAGCCTAATATCTATATATATATATATATATATATATATATATATATATATATATATATATATATATATATATATATATATATATATATATATATATATATATATATATATATATATATATATATATATATTTTTATATATAAGACTAACCAAAGAACGTAGGTATTTTAAATATAATCGATTTATATGTTTATACTTAGGATCAAGTAAAATAGGAAAAAGAATAACTTCTAAAGTACAAAACTAAAACTAAATAAAACTAACAAAAATATCAGAATTCTTACCTGTATTAGTCATGGCTTTGTCACTGGAAGCGTAACTGTTAATAAGAGCCATGGACTCTTGGAATCTTGAATTATTCAAACCAATTACTTCGCCCAATAATTGAGACACAGAAATTATGACCTAAAAAAAAATATTTATACATTAAATAAAGAAAATCATCCAAAAACTGAAACAAAAGCACTAGCAGGGTCGCGGAACCTTCGCAGGATGAAAATAATTTTTTGGGTGCAGGAATTGTTTTTTTTTTTTTTTTTAAAAAGTTCAATCTGAACATTGCCCTAAAAAGGAACTTTTCTAGGTTTATACCTAGGATGAAGTCAAGCACGTGAGTCAACTTTACCGTTTGAACGGTAGAACAAAAAAAATTTTCTTTTGGATGAAGTTGAAACTGAAAGAGGATTAATTAATTGACTAATTAATTAATTAATTTTTTTTACAATAAAGAGATTAGAAAACGAAAAGGGAACAGAGTATTTTAAAGTGATGTAATAGGAGCAGGGTTTGGAGCTGTCAAAAATATATATTAGTTCCACAGCGCAGTGGGCATTTAAGATAAAAAAGTCATTTATATATTAAACAAACAAAAATAAAATACAACAATACCAACTATAATATAAAAGAAAAGCTTGCATTAAAATAAATGTAAATTTAAATATTGAAATTAAATTAGGATTCAAAGTTTCTAATTAATGAGGAACAGCATGAAGAAAATATTTCCTCTTAATAAGCTTAAGTTGAATAATTAATATAAAAAGTTAACAAAATATCATTTTTTAGGTCACTCCAAATAAGTACATTAGGGTTATGATAAAAATTTAAATTTATAATAATAATAATAATAATAATAGAAAAAAAAGGGAACCTACCTGAAGATGTACCCTGTTGATACCCGTCCGCCTAGTAAATTCATAATTACTACGCATCAAAAGATAGAGTACGGCGCAGGCCTCGTGCCTCATATTGGTGAGTTTACTGTTGCAATATTTAAGCATTTCAAAGCAAAGAGAGCCGCACAAAGACGCGTCGCCTGAGACATCGTTTGGGGACAGATAAATAAAGCAAGCTTACGAAAATAATCTAAACGCAATAATTATCTCTTATAAGGAATAAAAAAAATCAAAAGTAAAATCACTAAAAATCAGTTTATAATAACAAGCCACATATATGAAAGTGATATGATGTGTGTATTCATCTGTGTATATTTGTAGCAAATGGCTTATGAAAAACGTCGACATAAGCATACACTATTCATAAAATTGTACTAGGAAACCAAGCTTAATCAGAATTTCGATAATATATATATATATATATATATATATATATATATATATATATATATATATATATATATATATATATATATATATATATATATATATATATATATATATATATATATATATTATATATATATATATATATATCCACCCTTTGTGTATGATGACTATTGCTAATAGATATGCTACTTATAAATTAAAATAACCAGATAACTATACCTTGAAACAGCGCTGAGGGAAAATTATTGATAAAAGCTCTAAGAGCAGCGAATACATGCTTCATTAAGGACTCTGACTGTCCAAGTTGGAGAAACAGAAGATGAAGTGAAAAAACTTGCTGTAATATTTCTTCACATCCTTCGCCCTTGACAAGATCTCCACAATGGGTGGTAAAATTACAAAGGACATCGAGTACAATAAGACCAACTTCAGTAGCTAAATTGGCTTCCTGTAATGCTTTCACCCATCCTTCGCCATCATGGCTACTTACTACAAAAATGGTAATAATACATAATGTCAAAATTATAATATTTTCAATGCAATATTATCAATTTATTTAATACATTTCTTAATTTCTGAATTCATATAAACTGTCAAAAAGAAATTAGTAAAAATTAAAGTTTAAGTATTAATTAACAAATAATTAAGATAAAGTTGCCATTAAGTTGTAGATACTAAAATACTATTATAGTTTCTAGAAATTTGAACTATGAAAGTAAATGAAAGCACAAGACTGAAGAATTTTATTATTATTGTTTTTTTTTTTAAAATATTCCTTCGTATATTAATAAAATTAATACAAATAAAAATTAACAATTTAATATTCTTTAAAAAAACAAAACACAAAAAGACGGACTTGAAGACATAAATCCGTGAAAAATATTAGCTCTATAATATTTAAATTTAAAATTAAAGTTCCTCTCACCACTATAAGTATCAGCCGGGAAAGATGTGCGGTTAGCAAAAAATGGAGGTTGTAATTTAGTTGGTAAAGTTGATGCTTTCTTTGAACTTCCTCCTTGTTCTTTCACAATCTGTCTCTTACCATTATATTTAAAGTGATGCAGCGAAAGACTAAAAAAAATTATTATTATTATTATTATTATTAGCAAAGCTTTTGTAAGTGACGAAATGGTTTAACCACTTTTAAAAATTAATATTTTCAAAAGACAGTAAGGTAAAATAAAACCTACAATAGCATTATTTAATTGATACTAAAGAACACTTGAATCAACCTTAAATACCTATTTATATTCTCATATATATATATATATATATATATATATATATATATATATATATATATATATATATATATATATATATATATATTATATATATATATATATATATATATATATATATATATATATATATATATATATATTTTTTTTTTTTTACCTTCTCACCCCCTGACCACCCTTGTTGAGGTGGCCACACTTCGCTAATGAAGCCTCCCGCCGCAGTCGGTCTCGTCCAGAGATCTTTCAAAGAAGTGATGCCCCAGAAGATTTTGGGGCGATAGTTGGAGGGACAGTCTAAAAGAAAGTGATCTACGGTCTCCGGGGCCCTTTTGCATCTGGTACAAGTGGGAGATGTTGCCTGGTTTAAATTGAAATTGTGTTTGTAATGTTGTAAGTTTGGGTGGTGCCCGCATCTCAATCTTGCTAGTGAGATTTGTAAGTGTCTTGGGAGGTTGTTGGAGTCGGTGTTTATTTCGGGAGGGGGTTCGTTAAGGATGCTGTTTGGAGGTCTGTTAATCATATATGAATGTGTTAGTTGAGTGTGTATATGTTTGGTTGTTGTGGTATTGGGGGGAGGAGGGGGAATGTGATTTAGGATCCGTTTGTAAAAGGCTCCGGTGGACGATGGAGGTTGTTTAAGTCTTTGATTGGTAGGTTGGAGGAGAGTTTTGTGACATGGGTGTGTGGGTAGACGGGTTTTTGCATAGAATTGGGTGCCTATCATTTCGAGGTGGTTCCTTATAGGTAGTATCTTGGTTTCGTTATGAGGTGTTGTTGGGGGTTGTGGTGTGCAGCCGGTAATGGTGCGAAGGGCTTTATTTTGTGTTATTTGGAGTGTCGTTAAGTTTTTGTCGGAGAGCAGAGGGTGCCAGATGGGGGAGGCATAGTTGATGGTGGGGCGTATAAATTGTTTGTAGATTGCAATTGAGGTTTGTATGTTGTTGTGTATGTCAGTGTTGGCCACTGTTTTGAGGATGTTGAGTTTTCTGGTTGCGGCTGTGGTGGTATTTTGAATGTGTTTGGAGAAAGTGAGGTGAGTGTCAAATGTTAGGCCGAGAATCTTTGGGGATTTGTTGAAGGGTATGGGGGTGTATAGGACTTGTGGGTAGGTGTTGGATAAGTGTTTGTCTGTTGTTATGAGGGTTATGGAGGATTTGTTTGGTGATGCCGTCATCCTGTTTTCTACTAGCCAAGTTTGGAGTTGTGTTAGGTAGTCTTGTGTGAGTGTTGTTGCGGTGGAGAGGTCTTCGTGAGTGGTGGCAATAGTTATGTCGTCGGCGTATGTAGTGATGTGGGTGGAAGCTGTTTGGGGTTGTGGGAGGTCTGCTGTGTATAGGTTGAATAGGGTGGGGGAGAGTATGGCTCCTTGGGGAACTCCGTTCTTTATGTTGATGGTACGTGATTTAAGGCCGTTTTGTTGTATTTGGGCGGTTCTGCCTGATAGGAAGTTGGATAGCCATTTCTTAGTATTTGTTGTGATGTTGGATTGGAGGATTTTATGGATAAGATTATGTCTCGGGACAGTATCGAAGGCTTTGTTTATGTCAATTGCTATTAATATAGTTTTGTGATGTGGCTTATGGTTTAGTCCGTTTATTATAGGTTGGATGATGTTGGTAAGTGCAGTGGTGGTGGAATGGTTGGGTTTGAACCCGTGTTGGAAGTTTTGTTGTGGGATGAATTGGAGGATAGAATTTAGGATTATATTTTTATAGAAGTATATATAATATATATATATATATATATATATATATATATATATATATATATATATATATACTTACGTTAAGAGAGTAAAAAAGTTCGTCAGCGATTCTTTCGTGAGTGTTAACCACCAAGTCACTAAATGCACTTCTGAAACATGCTTCAGGACGTGTAAGAAGCACATTAACAAATCTTTCACTTCTGAAGAACCTAATTTATCATATCTGACAGTGCCACTCTCCCCAGTAAAAGCCACACTTAAGTTCCTAAATTAGAACACAAGATGAAAAAAATCTAAACAAAAAATCATGAAACAAATGACAAAACAACAATAAAACATTTATATTAAATTAGTGTCATAAAATTTTTTTACTTATTAACTTGTTAGTGTATGAAATAACTTCAATTTCTACAAAGTAAATATATAGTACATTATAGCAAATAATTTCAAAAATAATAATAATGATAATAATTACCTAGAATGTGATTTTGATATGGATGATGCAGTATCATCCAAATCGTCCTCTTCTTCCTGCAAATCTGAGTTTGCTACAGAAGGAGGTCGATCCTCAGATTCTAAGCTGGTATTTGACCTTCCGTGCACTAGTGGAGGAGAGAGAGGCTGCTGACTAACATAAGGTATTCCATGAGCACCTGGCCCTGCAATAATAGCTAGATACGACGAATCACTTCTTCCAACTTCACCTCGGATAGAAGAACGAAGCGAAGGTGTTGGAGTTCCACTTAAGTCAAGACTTCCCCCAGCTCGACCATATATACTATAAAAAATTTAAAGAACAATCAACAAAACAGTCATTAGACAAGGCAAATAAAAATGGATAAAACGAAAGTTTGAGATAAATAAGAACATTCAATAAAAGACTAAAAAAAAAATTGGTTTAAAATGTTTAAAAAACTGCAAATTAAAAAAAAATATATTAAGTGTACAAGAATAGAAATTTGATAACTTCGTACCAATAAAAATTAAAATTTCAAATAGTTCCTCAATTACAATAAAAGATAAACCTATGGACAGTGCTACCTTGAAGTCTTAGTTCTTGTACTACTTCGAGCGTCATTCCCTTTCCTTAGAGATGGTGCGTACGAGCTACCTTTAGCATGATAAGGCCAACTTAATCTTGAAACATTTTCCATGAGAACAGATATTACAGGAAAATAGAGAGTAGAAACTCTTCCTTGTTGAGCCTATATAGTAATTCTATCATTAACGGTTATATATATATATATATATATATATATATATATATATATATATATATATATATATATATATATATATATATATATATATATATATATATATATATATATATATATATATATATATAATATATATATATAGTGCTTGATATAGCACTTTGAAGGCTTTCCTATGAGTTTAAGAAATTCGTAAAAAGCAATTTACAAAAAAGTGGAATATATATATATATATATATATATATATATATATATATATATATATATATATATATATATATATATATATATATATATATATATATATATATATATATAGTAATATATAGAAAACTTAATTAAGGAGTAAAATTTAAAACAAAATATTTTTAACTATTAATATGTACAAACCGACTGCAAATATCTATCATCAAATGCGTGTTTGGCTAATAAATCTCTTAAAACTGAAATTGATAATCTCTGCACTTCGCCCACTTCTCCAAGGGCAGAACGAACTTCACTAAGCAGTGCTCCTACGAGAAAATGATGAGAATTGAATTCAGGGCTTAAATGAAATTCATCAATGCCTGGAAAAAAAAAATAAAAAATCTGTAAACTACAGGAAGATGAATTGCTTATTGTATGGTAAGTATTAAAATCAAAACAATTCCCTACATTCCTATTTTCACTCACTGTGCCTTAATTTAGCCTTCTTTGGATCAATCGAGTTGGGTGTATTAAAGACTGGAAGGTTCAGTGGAATGAAGTGTTCGTGAGAGCAAACAATTCTCATAACAGTGAATTTGAAGGAGTGAAGGGTAATTGGATCGCCCGGACTGAAGCACTCCAAATATAGTTTTATCAAACCAAACACATAGCCACGATTCATCATACCCAAACATTGCTGTAAATAATGATGACAATTTTTATCATTTTGGATTTAGATTTTATTTCCCCAAGAATTCAAAACCAGAAATTAACATAAAAAAATGTTTATTACTAACTTCTAATCGAAAGAGTGAAAACTGTCGTGGTGCACGTTGTGTTTAACCTCATTAAGAGAGCAAAGAAACTTAACCCAACACAAAACACTATCATTTGTATAACGCGTTAATTACCTTTTCATTTATGATCCAGATGAGACAGGAATGGAAAAAAGTGAAATTTTATTTGGATTTCACTTATTACTTTACCTCACCTAATCGATCGTAAAAACTTAACTTATTCCTAATGTCAAAAAGAGAGACAGAGTAATATTGTGGTAGTATATTTCAAAGGCATAAAATATTTCAAACCTTCAAAAAGTGGGCGAGGGCTTTATTTGCTGCTCTCGTTTCAACAGGCATTTCTTTATATTTTTGAATTATATTAGTCGAGACCAGTTCGACCAGAGACTTCACAGCCAACTGAAAATCTTCACTAAAACGTTCATTTCTAACCATCTATAATAAAAATTAAGTACGAATTAAGTATCATAAAAAAAGGAAAAAAATACGTTTTACAAATTTTATGACTTAAAGAAAATAATATATTTGGAAAATTCAATGGGAAAACATTTACAAGAAACTACCCGAATGAACAAATTTTTTCTACTTTCGAATTTACCTTTATTCTTGCCGTAGTTAATAAATGAATAGTCATGGATCTGCTCACAAATGAGAAGAAAAACTGAAGATGTTTTAAAATCTTATTGCTCGTTAAAGGATCTACATTGGAAGACTGCAGAAGCTGAGCCAACGATTGGCACAGTTCTTCGTGTACTGTTTTTTTACCCTGTGAAGTAATATTCTGAACATACTGGAAAAAAATTTAAAATATATCTCAAATTTTTAATTAAAAAAAAAAAGAATTTAAATTTTCCTTTTGAGTCAAAACATAGAATAAATTAATATTGTTTTGGTACAGAAATAAAATATATTACAAATACGAGTACATCTATGGAGGACTTCATATTAAGAAAGGATTTTGCAAATAATTTATTTGAGTATTGTAAATTCACTAACAGTTAAACTTATATTTACTTGGATTCAGTAGTAATAATTATAATTTTTGAGAGATTTTTCATAAAATACATTATTTTTTAAAGAATAGTTTTGGAATTTAGCTCATTTGTTACAAAGACAAAACTACAAAAATTTCATTTTTTAGTACCTTACAAATAATAATAATAATAATAATAATAATAATAATAATAAAATGCAGAGATAATGATACTTTAATTCCCCTAAAAGTAGTTATTCAGTAAACGCGATTTAAATCGCCTAATTACAGAACTTTTATTTCAAAACATTCAAAATGAATATTTAAAAAATTTCGTCTCTTCATTTATCAATACTATCCTATATAGATTATGTCAATGATGAAATGTCAGACCTGGGATCATGAGTATATGTCTAAATGATTTATATCAGACACAGATAATGTCTTTTATGGGAATGCCCTACGAATGTGATTGACGATGAGACATTAACTACTACTACATATTTTCTTACGCACCATTTAAGTAAAAATTTTAAGAAGTAAAGGAAGGAAAACTTTTTTTTTTTATCACAAACCACAAAAAAAAGCCACAAACAGAATTTATTTAACTATAATCTGAACTTTCACAGATTTTTTTCTTTTTACATTTGATATAGACCTATGAAGGCTTTCCTATGTGATTAAGAAATTCATAAATAAATAATTTACAAAAAAAAAAAAAAATTGGATCATATTAATACATGAAAATATACAACATAAAAGTATATTTTCATTAGTAAAATTTATTAATTAAACATGTAAATTTTCAAACTAAAAAAAAGGTTCTATAAATCTGCCTCCTTGGCATATGATTAATTTCCTAAATAAATATATTCCCACTTGTATTCTTAAGATAATACCTTTATGTAAGAATAGATAATATCCTCTCTTCCTGCTTCGTATATTTCATGTGTAATGTGCACCAAAACTCTTGTAACATTGATTGGTACATCAATGCCTCCAGAGAGCATTACCAAAAATAGCTGATTAAGAATAGTTGGTAGAAATTCAATGATGTTCTTGATATCGAGAGCAAACAAAGCCTGAAAAATAAAATATTGATTGTAAATACATAAATGTTTATATTTTTACAAGAACTATTCCCATGTCACTATCTAATAATAATAATATGGAAGTTCTTTTCAGCTTTCATTTTATTTACGTTATAATTTATCTTCCATTTTTTAAAAGATTTTTTATTCTACTATTTGCTGACCGGTTTCGTCTGCCAACTTCGGACATCAGAGAAATTATAATTTATATAAAATAAAAATAATAATAATAATAGTATAATACCTTCAAAGTTTTGACCATTTCAACATCATTGGTGAGCACCATTTTGGGAAGAGAGATGTTGCTTGAAATGGAAGTATTGTCACTTGGAATCAGCGATGCGCTTGTATTAAAAAAATTAGTTAAATGTTGATCATTACTTAATATAGTAGAAACGAGTCTCATCTGAACCTTAAACATATTCTTTTGTCCATCTACCCACCGAATCTCCGGTCCAGAAAACTGAAATAAATTATCCAGTATATAACTAAATTTAAGATCACCGATTCAAAACAAAAAAACTAAAAGGTAGAATTACAACATTTAACCTTTTCTAAAGTCTTCATTCAAAATGTCAATATCTGAAAACATTATGAACATTACTTAAAGCAGTACATTAATATAGCAATAATATAATAAATTTCAAAACAGAAACTGAAGAATTAAAAATTTACCCCTTTCCCTAATCCCAATGGTTCAACTGAAAGATACTTGAAGGGGAGATGTGCTGCTACAGGCAAAACTTGTTCTTCTGTACATATTCTTCCTTTGTTTATAAGAGGTAACCAAGAATATCCGACGGTTTCAATTGGGTCTTCTTTCTTTCCTGCTTTAGCTCCCTCTATTGCAATATGGGCGAATGTAAAGAGAAGGTGATGTGACGGTGTTAAATTGTGTGGCAAAGCAATTTTAATTTCATCATTCCACTCTGGAAATGTATTATGATGTAATACAGCTGTATATGATGTACTTATAAAAACTCCTGATAGGCCGGGTGAAGAATGTATGACCTTAAGAGGCTGTGATCCTTCCATATCCGAATCGCGTAATTCTACCATACAAACAAGATTTCGGGCTCTGCTAAAACTCTTCTGGTTTTCGTAATTCAGAAATTTCGGGTATAAATAAAGGTGATTGCAAAAACTGATGTATGGGTGAATAAAATCAACTTTGGATCTCAAAAATTCTTGCACTTCAAATGTCGGTTCGTGAGTAGGTGGATTAGGAAATGGTTTGACTGGTTCAAGAGCTGATGTAACGGAATCTTTTAAAGGCAGAAACCAAAAACATCATTATTACATATTACAAGATAAAACAACTATAAAATAAGAAAATTTTTTAATACATATAATTTGTCTGATTTCAATGAGAGTAATTATAGTTTTAATCTTGGTTCATCTTCTACTAACTTAAAAAAGTTTAAAGTTTGCAGTTTTATTAAACTTAGAAATACTAAATTAATTATTTTTAACCTTAAAACTTAAACGATTCTAAAAATTTTCCGAATATTTTAAAAGAACTTATATACAAGGTCACCGAATTTTTGCAATGATTAAAAGTAATTAAACATTTAAAAAAAACTAAACTATGAGTAATGATCGCCATATCAATGCAAATTCATTTCATATCTGCTTCAAGCTACAATATTTTTTTTTTTTTTTTTTAAATTATAAATCTATTACTGATCATTTCACTTACTTGGCAGAGTCTGGTGAGAGCTGCTCACTTCAACAGAAACAGAACCAGGAATGACCGTCAATTTATTCATCTTCTCGGGTTTTTTAAAATCATTCAAGAGTTTTAACATTTCTGTATCACTTATTTTTTTCTCCTCACTTTTATAAATAGGTGAAAATTCGGCAACTGAATCGATCTCACCATTGCTCTTGAACACTGATCGAGCGCACCAACCAAATGGCATTCGATATTCTCCCAGTCTGCAAACAATTATACGCATCAAAATTAAAAAAATTTCAATTACTACTATTATTGCTACTGACGATTGATGAAGATATAATATTCAGATAAAATATTCAAAGTACTTACCTCTGACAACAAGTCTTAATATTCTTTTGCAGTTTCTGAAGTGACTTCGGATCAGGGTTCTTAATATAAGGTTCCACAGATTGATTTATGGATCCTTGTAAAACTTTTTCTATTTTTAGTACTAGATAAATTTCGGAATGTGGATTTTGAACACTCATGGTAGACTAAAAATCATGAATAAAAATATTAGGACATGTTGATAAAATTTTAAACATTGTTGAACATTTATAATTTATTAATTACTACAAAGCTAATTAATTCAATTTCATTGAAAAATGTCAAAAATTGAATGTGTTATCAAGATTTTTAGAATTCCTATACACGACTAAGAGTATATAGTTCCAAGTGGAGCGAATGACTCCAATTAGCAAAGTTAAAATATTCACCGTTGATGTGATAAGAGTATATAATTACAATAAGAAGAACTTGCAAGAATAGTTCAGATTTTATTATTACAAACTAAGTCTCCTTGTCTCAAAACTATCAAAAAGATTCCATTATGAGGTATATAAGCAAGTAAATATGGATATGTATATAATATTAAATCTTTGCTCAAACTACTAGTGTATATAAACTTCTGTATTTTACCCTAGATGTTCGTAGTTCATGTAGGATTAATGTGCCAAATGCAAATGATAAAAATATTCCAGAATCACAAAAAAAAAAAAAAAAAAGATTCACTCTCAGCCCTACATATCTGGCTATGTTTTTGGCTTAATCCTCTTGAACTTTTTTCTATAATTTCTAAAACTTCCATAAACCTAAACAAAGAGAATTAAGTCTGTAAAAGAAAAAAAGAAAAAAAATATACTATAAGCCATCTAAATAAAAACTTAGAAAAAAAAAATACCTGTTTCGGATAAGCAAGCCATTCTTCAGGTACACCAGCAAGTTGTAATGGAATTGGAACAGAACTTAAATGATCTTTGAAGTCTCTGAACTTCTCTTCTTTCTTTTTATTTTTCTGAAGTAAACCTCTAGAGAAAGAATTATTCAAATCAAAATGAAAATCTTCAGATATTTTGCAGCCATTGATGGTGTCATATAATGCGAGAGAAGTGAAGTATGGCTCGATCTGTTAATAAAAAAAATAATACTACATTAACCTTAATAAAGAAACAAATAAATAATTAATAGTCAATTTAAAATAAATTTGCTTAAAAAATAAAAAAACTTCTCACATATAATGCCAACTAGAAAAAAGAGAATCTAGGCATGATAATCTACGTAACAACATAAGTTGTTCTAATCATTGGAGGAAGTAGTTCTTATCCTGGTGTAGTCGGACTTTCAGCAAATGTAAGAGTTCGATTTTTTTTTTTGTTTATGGGAAAGAATGTAATTGTTGGCAAAAACTTCTCAATATAGATAAATGAGAATGGTGAATGAACCTGTTGTAAACTGTAATTATGAAATTATCGGAGAAAGTCTCTTACGAGTAAAATTATTTAATGTACTTTATGGTGACTGATTCAAGAATCGAAACTTGGCTCTTGTATTGGAGGAGTAATTATCTAGTCCGAATTCTGAAGAGAGGATTACCTTATTACATTCTATAAATTCTATATTTTGTTAACATTTCACCCACCAGGTTGACAAAACATGTGATAATTTCTCAATGGTTAAAAGACATGGCTAATATTATTCGAATACTAACTGTTGTTCTTATATATATATATATATATATATATATATATATATATATATATATATATATATATATATATATATATATATATATATATATATATATATATATATATATATATATATATATATATATATAATTTACTACACATACCTGACCCAATAGACCATCGGCGGAATCAATTGGTGCCTGTAACTTAAATTTAATGCTTTTACAGGTAATTCGTATTCGAACTCCAAACTTTTCTTCAAAAGGATATATATCACTTTCATCTCTGTATTCGATGCTACCATTTTCTCCTTCGTGTCTCTTTGGAATAATAATAATAATAATAATAATAATAATAATAATAATAATAATAATAATAATAATAATAATAATAATAATAAATAATAATAATAAAAGGGGGATTTTGAAAACATACCTACAGAAATCTTGCTAAGGGTTAGAGAAGTAGAAAGAATATAGACTATGTTATAAATAATAACTGCTCCTTCACCTTGCAAAGAGTTTAAAAGATGTAAATGTAAACCAAAATTTGGGTTAACAATACAATAACGTTTAGCGTGTTGTAAACGATTACAATGATAAAATATTATCTCAATATTATCTCAAGTTGAAAATTTTACATGCTTTATTTTAAATTGACTTAGTCTATCTATTTCAGTTTATATATATATATATATAATATATATATAATATATATATATATATATATATATATATATATATATATATATATATATAATATATATATATATATATATATATATATATATATATATATATTACCGGGAGAGATGAATAACAATTAAATAGTTGATGTCTGTCTTCTTTGCGAGCTTGTGCAATGGAGAAATCTGTTTCATGTGCGTACTTAATTAATTGTGGATTAAGACTGTGTTCCAGTCCTCTAAGTGTTCCATAATTGCTAGAGGGAGGAGTAATTCCTGTAAATATAACATAAGTCTATGAAACTTTATCAAAATAAGCATAAATTCATAGTCATACCGACCTTAAAATGGTATTTTTATACAAACAACAATATTAAAAACAAATAGCCCCAACCTTAAATAAAATCTACAAAAATAAAAGTACGAAATGCAAAACGGAAATATGATTCAAAAAGGCTTAAATGTTTTTTTTTTTTAAATTTAGTTTAAAAGAAATTTTTTTTTCTTACTGTTGCTGTTCTGTTCGTCACATTTAACTTCAAAATTTACACTACCAAAGAATATTAAAAATAAAATTACGAATTTTTCGAGGATTTCCCATACCTCTTTCAGATCTGTGATCATCTTGGGGCTTATCAGCATGAATTACTCTTGTCAATTTGTCCATCCAGTCCTCGAGGTCTGCTTCACTCTCTGCTGACAGCAAAACTGACTTTCCTCCTTCTGAAAACGTTAACTCAAAGCAACATTTTCCTCTACGTGGATTCTATAAACAAAAAAAAAATGTTTGAAATCATCAATTTAATTCTATTAGAATATATTAAGTTAACGAACAAAGTAATGATTAAAAACGTTAGAGAATTCTTGATTATAACATTCATCTTTTATTAAAAGAATTACTATGATGCCTCATTATTGTCACACCAATAAAAAAAAAAAAAAAAAAAAAAAAAAAAAAAAAAAAAAATAATATATATATATATATATATATATATATATATATATATATATATATATATATATATATATATATATATATATAATATATATATATATATATATATATATATATATATATATATATATATATATATATAATATTCATGATACAAAAATCCAATATTCCTTTATATAATAAGTTTTTTCGTTACTATACAAACAACAACTATAACATGAACACAAAATAATTTCATTTACAAAATTTTCTATTACATTTCTTTAACTAAACATGAACTTAAAAACATTCCAACAAATTCATTATTATATACTTTGAAACTCCAATCATATCAGAAAAAAGTAACTATTAATAAAGAAATAATTATTACCTTATTAATCTGTGTACAAAAATCCATTACAAGAGCACCTTTAGAATCATTTTTTCTCTCATCTTTGTGAAATTCAAGAAGGTACGTACCGTCAACCTCTTGTCTGAAGAAATATTTAACATCAGTTAACATACTTTAATACTCAACTATTTGATGCTTGAAAGTTTAGAGATATACTAATTATAATTTAAATTCGAATAATAAATAAATTGTATATAATATTTAAGAATGAAACTAAATGTGAACTATTCAGTGCTGAAACTCAAAATTTTCATGACTCAAAAATTTTGTTATGATTTGTTATATTGTAAATTACCTTAAACATGCAAATCTTCTTTTAAAGGTTTTGGCTGAGAAATTCCCAAAGATCTTTTCATTGCCACCTTCTGGAGCTTTGAGAAGGTAACCTCTTTTAAGGATATTTTCTCCATTCGAAAGTATAGCCTTAAATAAAATATTTAATTAACAAATAATATTACAAGAGGGAATAATATTAATATTAAATTCATTAAATAAATTTCTTTATGGTGGGTGAATAATAATGCTGGCGAAAAAAAAACAATTTAAAACACTCTGTTAAATAGCAAAATAAAAATAAGTTTTCAATGAGAGTTAGAGAATGAAAAAGGTGATACCAATTTATAATTTATCTTAACAAATATTGCCAATAAAATAAGACTTTTAAAATAACAAATAATTATGATCTACAGTGTTTATATATATATATATATATATATATATATATATATATATATATATATATATATATATATATATATATATATATATATATATATATATATATATATATATATATATATATATATATATATATATATATATATATAATATATATATATATATATAAAGCATTTCATAATGTATCATTAACGCTGAGTGAAAGTAGCGTATGGGAATACTAATTCCCATAAGCCTCGATCTTCGCGTGCTAAGCGAGCGCTATATATATATATATATATATATATATATATATATAATATATAATATATATATATATATATATATATATATATATATATATATATATATATATAATATATATATATATATAAAGAAAGGGAGGTAATTACCAAATCTCTTTGCTCAATGTCAGTATCAATTTCATAAACTTGTTCCTTGAGATCATCAACTTTTGGTAACCTGAAATAAAATAATATTAATAATAATAATAATAATAGTAATAGTAATAATAATAGTAATATTAATATAATAATAATAATAATAATTATAATAACAATTTAAAACTTTTTATTTTAAATCTCCCCCAAGTTAGGGGTTACGTCCAGTCGGTGGACCTTTAAGAGGAAATTCTCTGTGTTTCAAGGGTCTACGACAATTACCCCTGGCTGGCCAGGCCTATCGCGGATGTCGGATTTAAATCCATCAAAAAACAACAAATAAAAAATTAATACTTTATTCTTTTTTAAATTTATGTCCACTCAAAAACCCACAATTACACTGCATAAAAAAAAAAAAAATCTCAAGATTTAACATTTATGAAAAGGGATCTTACATCATTTACAAAAATGAATCTTTCAAATTCAACATAATACTGCAAAATATATATATATATATATATATATATATATATATATATATATATATATATATATATATATATATATATATATATATATATATATATATATATATATATATATATATATATATATATATATATATATATATATATATATATAATTTTAACCACCTTTACTTTATTATTAGGTATGGGTTGGCCAATAAATTTGCAATACAGCCAGATACCGGGTGGCCATGGGTGAGAAATATATATATATATATATATATATATATATATATATATATATATATATATATATATATATATATATATATATATATATATATATATATATATATATACCTTGGTAACTGAAGGTAAGAGCCTGAATATGGTAAATATTTGTAGGTTATAGTAGTCAGAGGTTGGGAATAAGTTGTAAGACATTGTTTCACAAGAGGATTCGAAACCTCTTTTTCCAACAGTACTGATGCAAGGGAATGAAGTGTTCTTGTCTCTCGATTAACAATGGTATACTAAAATAAAATAAATAAATAAATACTATATATATATATATATATATATATATATATATATATATATATATATATATATATATATATATATATATATATATATATATATATATATATATATATATATATATATATATATATATATATATATCAAGGTTCTTAAATCAAAAGTATATATGATTGCCAACTGCTTTGAATGGCTTATCAAAGATTTAAATTTTCATCATGAAAATAATTAACCAGACTCCATAATTAAACAGCTTCCAAATGCAATTTATTACACTAAAGGCAGCTCCCACATGCAATATATAAAGCTTAATTATAAACAAATGTCAATTAAATAAACATGTAAAGCAAAGTCACCAATACCCTAAAGGATTGTCAAAAATACACAATATGCAGTACAAGGAATTCAAAATGAACCTAGATCTGATAATGATCAAGTCATAAAATATAATACATATCCAAACATAGCTTTAATCATACATCTATTAACTTTTTCTTAAAGGTTGAAAGAGAGGTCCTATCAATTATACCATGTGGTAAACCATTCCAAGAATTAATGACCTATAACTAAAAAATACTTTCTCACATATAATGGCATATTTCTAGTTATATATATATATATATATATATATATATATATATATATATATATATATATATATATATATATATATATATATATATATATATATATATATATATATATATATATATATATATATATATTATTATTTAAATATTATATTAATAAAATAAAATAAAAATTAAAAAATTATATATATATATATTATATATATATATATATATATAATAAATATTATATATATATATATATATATATATA
>SEYY01001196.1:438823-446323 GCA_009176605.1 Armadillidium nasatum
GAAAGCCTTTGATAGGATGATATGGTTTCAGATGGTTTCTTATTTGATAATGCTTAAATATCCTAACAAAACATATAGAAATTCTACAAGTAAATAAATTAATTTTATAAACTGATGAGAATGCCTTTAGCTCAAAGAAAACTTCATTACATGTTTAAATATTCTAAATATTTATAAGTAAAATAACAATTAAATTTTTAATTGGAATATTATTAAATAATTTATAAAAAAAAAAAAACATCTATCACCTGAGTTGCAGTTGCTCTAACTGCTTGAGACACATCTTCTCTTAGTTGAGCTGCTAAACCAACTCTTCCTAAACCTCTTGTAAATCTTCTTTCTGCCATCTTATTATTGCACTTCTATTTGCATTTCAACACACACACACAAAAAATATTTTTAACAAAATTATTGTATTGGAGCAGGAATGAACTAGATGTGGTCCTGTTTTTATTTTCATATCCTTTTAAGATATGAAATTTATGAACCCTGCTAAAAGTAAGTAAAGATTATTCACTGTTATCGTAATCTTATTTCATGTATATTATTTACGCATGATAAGAATAATTAAATAAGTATTACTATAAAATCTTACCAACGCCCATTTTTAACAACAATGTTTTGTTTACCTCCATGACGTCATTCTTCCTTTCCATTTCCATAGTTTACAACCAAATGACAGTAGCTTAAATAAGTTTTTAACTTTTTATGATTCAAGGATGTGTTCGAAATGCTGAATATTTGTCATAATCAATTCTCATTCCAGAAGAAATCAGCTCATAATAAAAATTGAAATAAATCTCAGCCGATCACTTGCATCTGAATATTCATTCAAGTACGCTTTATCAGTGGTTAGCAGATGTGATACAAATACTTTCATTTTCGCAATCTATACAGAGAGAGAGAAAAAAAAATCGAAAACTTGGTTCTTTTTTTTAATTTTTTTATTCTATTTCTGGCTTTAACTATTTGTTGCTCTGATTTATTGTTTTTTGTTTTTACTATTTTAGAACAAATATTTTAACTCATAGGTGTAGAGATTAAGGGTTTATTGCAAAGTAAACATAATGTGATATTTTGATTATTAGCCATTATATATATATATATATATATATATATATATATATATATATATATATATATATATATATATATATATATATATATATATATATATATATATATATATATATGTATATATATATATATATATATATATATATATATATATATATATATATATATATATATATATATATATATATATATATATATATATATATATATATATATATATATATATATATATATATATATATATATATATATATATATATATATATATATATATATATATATATATATATATATATATATATATCTACACCTTTCTTCCTATCTTCCGGAATTCATCCGAATTCCTTTTTGTGTGACCCTACACGCCGAATAAATATTATATTGTTGTGGGTTGTATTAAAACCCAGCCTTCTGAATCCTATCCTGCAAAGGTTCCCATATATGCAACATCCAACATCAGTAATGAAAGGTGAATCTATCAGAGATAATAATAGAGAAAAAGTCATCAATGAAAAGTGTTGAGGATAGAACAGATCCTTAAGGAGCACTGATATTAATAGATTTAAATGATAAACGGTGCCCGTCTACAACAGTTACTGTAGAACGACCGGAAAGGAAATCAGAGAGAAGAACACACAGAGAAGGATAGATTTCGAATGTGAGAAGTTTAAAAATCAAAGCTTTGTGCCAGACTCTATATGGAAAGCTTTCGTTATGTCTAGCGCAACAGAAAAAGATTCACCGAAGTGCCGAAGAGCGGAGGGCCAATAGTCAGAGAGAAGGGAAAGAAGATTACCAGAAGAAAGTTTTTTTTACGAAAGCTATTCTGGCGATCAGAGATAAGATTATAAGAATTGAGATGTTTCTATATATTCCTGTTAAGGATAGATTTAAAACCTTTAGAAAGGACGGTAGTTAAAGAAATGGGACGGTGGTTGAGAGGAGTTCGGGTCCCTCATTTTCTGCACAGGCTGAATGAGCGCACGTTTCCAGCAAGAATGGAAAGTCGAAGAAGACAAAGAAGAAATAGTTTATCAAGGCAGGGTGGAAGTTTTGAGAACCACAGGAGGGATACCATTAGGACCATACTCCTTCTTAGTGTTAAGTTCAGAGAGAGGAGAAATGACGTCTTTAGAATAAATAATTGTAGGAGCATATATATATATATATATATATATATATATATATATATATATATATATATATATATATATATATATATATATATATATATATATATATATATATATATATATATATATATATATATATATAAATGTTAATTAAGCTGACCGAATTTTTTATATATAGAAACACTGATAAATCATTAAATCGATGTAGCCTATATGTGTATACTTTTATTTTTTGAACGTAAAACAAGCCGAATATACAAATGCATCGCACAAGAGCATATGCATATACGAGGGGCATTTTCCACGTTACTCCCAACTCGTGAGTAATAATAATTGTTTTTTTTTTTTTTTTTTTTTTTTATTTAAATTATTCCATAGCCTTTAAACTACTCTTTGAATTATTCCTTAATTAAGAGCAAAGTTTGATAAGAGGTAGCAGTATCGATAATACAAAAAATATCGATATATCAAAATTGAAAATTCAATATTGAAAGTTTATACAACTTCTTAACATAAACTTTATATATATATATATATATATATATAATATATATATATATATATATATATATATATATATATATATATATATATATATATATATATATATATAATATATATTATATATATATATATATATATATATAGAATTCTGTAATTTAAAAAAAAATTGGGAATATGAAAATAATAAAAAATCATAGTTACAGTGTATGTAAAAAATAAAAACAAAATAAATTGAACGGTCGATAATCGGAAAAATTATTATTTGTGATATATCATGTAAAAAATAGTATCGATATTTGGGTAATTGTGAAAAATTATCATTAGATTATTTCGAAATGCGATATTCGATTTTGGCATTTGTAGTGGCACTATTGGTGTTGTCTGGTGTGTGAAAAGGCAGCGGTCTATTGCCATCCTTTATTTATTTGATCACATTGTCAAACTGTACAAAATTTAAAATGGAAGCATATATGTATATATATAGAAACTGTGGTATTTAATTACCTTGTTAGATTTTTACAGAAATTTCAAATTTACCAGAATTATTGTTTCATATGGAAGATGTTAGGTGTTTGAAGATATTTTAGAACAGTAGAAAATAAGGGGATCATATCTAAACAATATCCAAAAGACAAACCATGCTGGAAGAGGTAATTATACTCCACTTTCCGAATCAACAGACTATATTAGAATGATCAAGAATCTCTGGTGATTCTGGTGTGGTATTTCTACAGGTGATGTCCTCTTCATTAAAGATCAATGTTCACTTCAGGGAGAACAGAACTTTTCATCACATAAGTATCCTGGGAATAAGTGATATGCCCTAATGAAATATTATTATTATTATTATTAATAAGATTTTTAATGGTTACAACTCTTAATAATTCTTCTCTAATTTGGTATTAAACATACTATAGTTTTTTCATATTTTAAGAAATATTAAAAATGAAATTATAACTTTATTTTGTATAAAAATTGGAAAAATTAATATAATGATAAAGCTTTCAGTTTGTGAAGAGTATTAGCATTATGACCATCTTTCCAAAATATTATTATTGCGTAACTAAGTCAGAACTCAAAGCTTGGTATGCAGTTATATATATATATATATATATATATATATATATATATATATATAATATATATATATATATATATATATATATATATATATATATATATATATATATATATATATATATATAAAAAGTTCACATCTCACAAGCATTGCCCTATTCGAGGAGAGGAAACTTTTCTATATATATATATATATATATATATATATATATATATATATATATATATATATATATATATATATATATATATATATATATATATATATAAATTATATATTCAATAGCTCATTGCTTACAAATTTCTATAAGTTAACCTTTTACCTTACAAATGATACCATACTTTAAATAAAATAATTAATATCACCTTTAAAAAGAAATTATTTTACAATGGAAGAATTACTTGAGCAGCTTTATAAAGAATCCAGTTCTATCAAACATGCTTTTATTAAAGAGAGTAGTCTCAAAGCTAAAGGTAAGTTATATATATATATATATATATATATATATATATATATATATATATATATATATATATATATATATATATATATATATATATATATATATATATATATATATATATATATATATATATATATAGGTCACAGAGAATAAGTTGATAAGTATAAAATACCTTTGAACTATTTTTATAAATCCAGTTTCTGAAAAAAATAAATTTGGTTGATATCAATGTGACTCAAATCAGATTCTAAATTTAATGGTTTGAATAATAATTAATTTGCTGAAACCCTTTAATGATTTTCCCGTAGTTATCTGATTGTTCACTAGAACATACCAAATTATTCACCATACTTACCTAATTATAGTATGGTACTTAGTCACACTTAATTTCTTACCATACTTTTTATAATACTAAAAGTATTTTCTTTGTGATTTTTTTTTTTTTTTTTTTCTATTAAGGTCTTGTGTTTACTTAAATGATAGTTATATATTAGAGAAATGAAACTTAAAAAATAATAATAATAATTCAAAATTGATTTGAAAATATATTTAGTAACCTGTAAAACAAATTGTTTAAAGCAGCGCAGTTTTATCATTATTATTATTATTATTATTATTATTATTATTATTATTATTATTATTATTATTATTATTATTATCATTATTATTATCATTATTATTATTATTATTATTATTATTATTATATCAATGTGATGAAACTTTTTTATATATCTTCATTACTATTTTATGTAGGTTTTGCACTTTTAAGAGTGCAATTCTTATTATGTCATTTAACTCTATATTTCTTTCTGTTCTATGCTGGATAAAATTTCTCATTAAAAATTTTTCTTTATAGAAATTTTAGAGTCGCAGGCTAATCTAATGAAATGTCCTCCTTATGATCTACGAGCTACTTGTATGAAGCCTTTACAAGAAGCCCTTGAAACTAAAAATTCGAGAATGGTAACTCTTGCGATATCAGGTTTTCACAAAGTAAGTATTTTTATTGTTAGTATTTCATTTAAATGCACTGAAGGGTTAAACTTTTTAAATATTGAGTACAATTTCTAAATCCATATATAGCATAATCTATAGTCTAAAAATACTATTCTAATTTTTGTATTTCTTACATAATGTTTATAACTCAAAATTACTGTGTAATTCTTTGCTAATTCTTTCTTTCAATTCCTATTTTAGAAATTTAAGAGCTTCAAGACCATTTTGAATTGTTATTTTATTATTCATTTTAATTTTAAGAAGATGAGTTAATATTTTTTTTTTTTAAACAGATCACCACCACTCACGGACAGAGTCCTTTTCAAGGAGGGGGTTTATAAAAGAGAAAGGAAGAATAAAACCCATCAGCCCCGAAACTAACGCACACCACTCAGGTGGATGCAAACGGAAGCCTTGAAGAGTGGAAGATTAATTGCAAAAGGAAAAATAGATGATGGTAGGGAGTTCCACAGAACAGAGGTTGCTGGAAAGGAGGCACCCCAACAGGCAAATCTGGGGTTTCCAGCATCCACACAAAATTCTTGCAAGAGTAGGGCACCCCTTGTGCAACGAGTTGTGACGCAATGATGGTGGAATTCGAGAGGCCAATTCTCTCGAGCACCTGCATTGTAGTACCTGTAGAAAAGAGATAGTGTGCCAAGATAGAGATAGAGGGTCAAGATAGTTAGAAAGTAGAGGACAGTTAATTAGTCTCTTAGCCTTAGACTCAACCCTATCCAGAAGAGAGGAGGAACTGGATCCCCACAAATGTGAGAACAGTACTCCATACAAGGGTGAATAAGACCCTTATATAATTGGAGTAACTGCTCAGAAGAGATAAATTCTCGCAACCTGAACAGTATTCTCAGCTTTTTAGAGGCCGCTTTAGCAACCATTATGATGTGTGGTTTTAAAGACAATTTATTGTTTATGTTAAGACAAAGAATGTTAATGTTATTTACAGGCGAGTTGGGAGATGTTTTTTTAGGAAGATGTGAAGAATTTGAGTTTTTAAAGAGTTGAAATCACAAGGTTGCTATGACCCCACCGAGAAATCTAATCCAGATCAGCAAGAATAGAATTGGAAAGTTGAAGACGAGAAGCAACTCTTGAAGCAAAGGAGGGAGTAGATTTGAAAAGAATTGAAGAATGGAGAGTTGAGTCATTAACTAAAGAGTGAACAAAGTTAGAAGTGCAATTGAGAAGGTCATTAATGAAAAGAAAGAATAAGGTTGGAGATAAAACAGGACCCTAAGGAACACCACAATTGACAAGAAAGGAAGAAGAGGTCGTTCCATCTACAAGTGCGGAACTGGAACGATCTGAGAGAAAACTAGACAAGAGTAAGCAAAGAGAAGGAGGAAACCCAAAGGAAGGGAGCTTATAGAGCAGCGAGGCATGCCATACCCGGTCAAAAGCTCTGGATATGTCAAGCGCCACCACACAAGACTCCCCGAAGTCCCTAAGAGCAGAATACCATAAATCAGTGAGATAGGAAAGTATGTCACCAGTTGACCTCGAGCGTCGAAAGCCATATTGATGATCTGAGAGAAGAGAATGAGATTCCAAATGATCCAGGAAATGAGTGTTGAGTAGAGTTTCAAGAATTTTAGACAGAACACAAGTGAGAGCTATTGATCGCTAGTTGGAAGGGTCAGAGCGGCTTCCTTTTTTCGGGATCGGTTGAACATATGCGCGCTTCCAGCACTGAGGGAAAGTATTAGTGTTAAGGCATAGAGAGTAGAGTTAAACGAGGACAGGCGCCAATTCGGAAGCACACTCCTTCAGAACGCGAAGGAGTAATACTAATAATACTAACGCTAATACTCCCTTCTCAGAGGGAGTATTAGCTACAGAACCATCAGAGCACTGTGCACAATAATAAATCATGGTTTTAATTTATGAATTAGATTTAAAATTTGAGTATGACAACGTATTAATTTTTAATCTCTATTTTATTAAATTTTAAAGATGTACATTAAGTAAGCTGAAAGGCATGCAAAAATTGGTTGTAAAATTATGAAGTGCTTGATCCTTATATAAATAAAACTTGGTTGAAAAAATTGTAAAAATGGGTTTTAAACATTTATCTTACGATTTTCATACAATATAAATTACACGATTATTTTATTTGTTTTAATATTTTTTTTTATTTTACAGCTCCTAAGGGATAATCAATTTTATTCAGATTATGAAGAACCAGATGAATCAAAATGGCTGCCAAGCCAACTTTTAGCAGTACTTCAGAC
>SEYY01001196.1:451323-461323 GCA_009176605.1 Armadillidium nasatum
TAGAATGACCGTAAGATTTTATTATTATTATTATTATTATTATTATTATTATTATTATTATTATTATTATTATTATTTCCTCAGTGTTGCTTGCAATTTAGTAGTTGCAATGGGAACTGTTGGAGAAATGAGACCAGTATTGGAGTCTTTATTTCATAGAATGCTTCTGTATCCTCCTCCCTCGTGTAGGCAGGATTCTTTGCGAGAAATTGGAGAGGTAAGCTTTAAAATCTTTGATATATATATATATATATATATATATATATATATATATATATATATATATATATATATATATATATATATATATATATATATATATATATATATATATATATATATATATATATATTATCAGATTCTTAAAGATCCTTTGAAATTAGTGCAACTAGCTGGGCCTATTTTGCATTCAGATCCACGCAATCATTATCAGTGTGACCTTAGTCTTTTTCGATTGTAAGTTTATGTCATTTCAAATAATTTTTGTTTTTGTTTTAATGTAATAAATATTATGTACATGAAAAACATAGGTAGGGCATTTAAAATAAGATGGAAATAACTGTATAAATAGATTGTAATTTAGAATTGAAAAAAATTATTACTAATTAAGACCATATAAGAAATAAGGAAAAAAATCGTTAATCAAGTTGTTAGTAATATAGTTTTGAATATAGGTGATAACAATTCTTGATATAGGGATGTGTTTTTGTCAATCAGGCTAAATTAGGGATAAATGGAAATTTTAAAGTTTATTTAAATACTAAATAGAATGATTAAATAACTTTTGTTATTGCAATTATATAAGAGAAAATATAGAGCTAAGAGAGGGTTGCTGATTGAGGTCTGTTTATCAGAACTTCCTGAATTATATATATATATATATATATATATATATATATATATATATATATATATATATATATATATATATATATATATATATATATATATATATATATATATATATATATATATATATATATATATATATATATATATATATATATATATATATATATATATAGTAGAACAATGGACAGTCTTATCGAATGTAGTAATTACAACAATCCAGGAATGCAGATGATGACAGTGACTTGCATTTCATTGTTGCTGTCGTCTCTCGAAGAACTTTGCGATGGCAAGTCATTGTCTCTTCTTCATACTACTGCTATTAATGAAACATTTCCCAACTTGGAAGATGTTGATTACACAGGTATTTAAAATGACTTAATTCTTGCTTATAACAGCCTTAAATATTGTACTGATTAATTATAGTTTTAGCTATTGAGAATTGTTCCAAGACAACATAAATGTAGAGACTTTAGGATATATATATATATATATATATATATATATATATATATATATATATATATATATATATATATATATATATATATATATATATATATATATATATATATATTAAAGGTCCTGTAACTTATGGGTCACATGACAAATCATCATGTAGAAAATACGAATGTTCTGAAAATCTTTCATCAGACTCAGAAATACAAGAAGTATGTTCTCATCACTCAGATGTTTATGACGAAGAAGGGGATGAAGGAGATGAATGCAATAATGAAGGGAAATCAAATATTGAAATCAAGAGTAAAACCGAAGACGAAGGAGGTGAAAAGAACACCGTAGAAGATGAGCTCAATCAGGGTATAATACAGTGTTTTTCAGTACTTAATAAATTTATTACTTGTGTTTTTTATTTTAAATTATCCTTATTATGAAGCATTAATTTTATTATTGTTTTTACATATTTCGGATTGGAAAGTTATTTTAAGACGTTTTTTTAATTTCATTCAGATACTTTCAATTACAAATGGTTATTACAACTTGAGCTTTTAAGAGTCAAGTCTTTCTCATTAATTTTTATGCCGAGGCCCCCATTCACATATTGTTGTTATATATTCTATGCTAGGACTATCTAGCACTTCTCATTCCTTCATTCTTACTAGGACTACAATGTGGTCTTAGAGTGTTTGACCGAAACATAGTCCATTTTTAATTTTATATTATATATATATATATATATATATATATATATATATATATATATATATATATATATATATATATATATATATATATATATATATATATATATATATATATTATATTATATATATATTTTGTGTAGATATTAAAGATAATGCTAATGAAGTTGAACAGCCAGCAGAGATTGATGTTGATATTATCTCATCATCATCAGGTGATACTGAAGGCCCAATCGATGAAGCTGTAAGTGTATATATATATATATATATATATATATATATATATATATATATATATATATATATATATATATATATATATATATATATATATATATATATATATATATGTTTCTATTTTAATTATCTTAAATTCTTGAATTAAATTTTGTGTTAATCGTTTCTTTTTATTAGGAGTATGATAACAAGCAAAAAATGTTTGCAGAGGAGGACAGCCGTTTGCAGCGACTTTCTGAAGGTCTTGGTCCGCCTTCAGATAAATTACGAACGCTTAAGGTCATTATTAAATATTGGGGTAATATATTTAGTGTAAAAATGGTTGTGATGTAAATGTTTCTATTAAATTGTCACGAGTGAATATATATATATATATATATATATATATATATATATATATATATATATATATATATATATATATATATATATATATATATATATATATATATATATATATATATATATATATATATATATATATTATATATATATATATATATTATATATATATATATATATATATATATATATATATATATTATATATATATATATATATATATATATATATTGCCTTCAGAATACTGAGAACAGAAAAAATTATTTTAAATAATTGATGTAGAAGTTTATGAAACTAACTTATTGAATTATTTGTATTATACTTGAAATTAAGTTAGACATGGATGTTGTGACTTTAAAGTAATATATATATACGAGTAGAACTTTGTGTAATAGACTAACTGCAGTTTGGAATCCAATTGCAGAAAAGTAGAAAAAGTAATTGAAGTAATAACGTATTGCATAATTTTATATCCTTTATGGCATTATTTAATTTCATAGGATGAAGAACAAGAAAGAGAACAGTTGAACGCCCAGCATTTCTGCATCACTCTTCAAGCTCTCCTTCCATCTTTACTTGCCATAAGAAGTACTATTGAAGTAGATGAAGCTGTGTTGGAATTCTCTTCCAAGTACTGCCAAGGTAGGGTGCTTAATATATTTTGTTAAGTGTTATGGATTTTTATGTTTAAAAGTTTATCTCTACCAGTACATTAATTTAGATAGTGGACATATTATTGGTTATATATATATATATATATATATATATATATATATATATATATATATATATATATATATATATATATATATATATATATATATATATATTATATATATATATATATATATATATATATATATAATATATATATATATCGAATAGGTGTATACAGTCATTGTATGGAAAGTAAGAATTGTCCAATAATTATCAATGCTGATGGAATATATTTATCTACCTACGCGGCTCTTTCTCTAAATTTGAAGTTAATAAGAAGTGGGTTTTATTGCCAGGGAGAAGAAGCTTCCTTATTGATGTCTCAGGTAAAATTGATTTTATTTCGAAATTAAAAAACTGGTTAATTATTCATATTTTTCTTCGAGACACTTTTATTATTTGATCTTTTGTTCCGATTTGTTTAAGGCAGAAAAATAGGTAATATGTATTGAATTATTATAAAAATAATTTATAAATTAATAATTAATTTACCGGAGAATTACTTTTTTAAAATGTTGTAACTTAGAAATTCGGGAATTCTGTATTTTACTGCTGACAGTTTATGATTATGCTTTATATATGGAATGCTTTTATGGTAATTGCAAATTATTAACTACTTTATTGTTAGAGAATACAGATGCTTATTTAATAAATTGTAAAATGACTTGGGGGTAATTTACTTTATAACCAATGGAAACTTCATGATGTCTTTACTATATTTACTAACAGCATTTCTGAATTTCCTGATTCTAATTCTCTATTGTGGCGTGTATACTAATTTTCTTCTGACTTTTTTCTTTTATGTATGTTTATTTTTCTATTTAACTTAGGGCAGTAATTATAAAGCTTCATTAACATCTTTCCATAACTATATGCTTACTATTTATTTTCAATTAACTTTTGTGTGTTTTCTTTTTCAATTAACCATGTTAATGTTGGAAATATGCTGTTCCCTTTTTGCATGCAATATCAGGAGCAGTTTGTGGAGTCAGTATACGGGAGCGGTGTCTTAGTGTACCTTTCAACCAGTTGGATTGGAGAAGTGTATAACCAAGTTGTTAAAGATAGTTTCCTGCAGAGGGCCGGGTATAATCCTCAGTCTCCCTGCAATTGCGCTCTTATTAATTTGATAACAGGTAGCTGCTTTTGTAATAAAATGTTCAGTAATTTTTTTTATTTCTCTTTATTCAGTATTATTAATTCTGAAGAAATATAAAAGTTATTGCAAATTTTAGTTAAAATATTTTCATTTCAGTATTTATTTTTTTGGATTGCATTAATTCTTTTTTTCTTTTATTTGTTACTCTTTCTTAATTTATTTTCATACTTATTTTTAAAGAGCAACTTTTAAATATTATTATTATTATTATTATTATTATTATTATTATTATTATATTATTAATATTATTATTTTTAATATTATTATTTTAATATTATTATTATTATGCATGTATAAATGTTACTTGTTAATTTTATATTATATATATATATATATATATATATATATATATATATATATATATATATATATATATATATATATATATATATATATATATATATATATATATATATATATATATATATATATATATATATATATATATATATATATATATATATATAGCTTTCCATATTTAATTGATAGAAATGGAAAGTGGCCTCAGAATTTGCCGCAAAAATGGTAAATTTTTTTTTGTATAAATTTTTTCTCGGCTTCCAAGAAATTATTATTATTATTATTATTATTATTATTATTATTATTATTATTATTATTATTATTTTATTATTATTATTATTATTATTATTATTTTGCACTAGTTTGTGGTTTATATTTATTTACATGACTTTTAGTGTGGATCTTGCATCTCTTTGTATTTTCTTCACGCTTCAGTTTGAATTATATTTATAAGGTTATTTGTTTATTTGAGTGATTCCTCTTCTCAAAAAGGGAAAAAACGAAGGTACTCGTATTTGATCATTTCTTTGAGTTTAACTAATGAAGCCAAGTGGTTTCTTTTGTATAAATATATATAAATTTTTTCTGGTGTATGTTTGTATACCAACAGCTGGAGTAACGAAGTATTTCTTGATTAATTACAACTACTGAATATATAACATTTTTGTTATAGAAACTGATTCATTCAGCTTAACAGCTTGTTTCTTAATTTAAAGATTTAGATGGCTTAGGAAGTATTGAGAATGGAAGTCAGATGCTCTCTGATTACAGACGATTAGAAAAAGCCGCCATGAATGTTCCTAAAAGCGCATCAAAAGATGCAGGTGAGGTTAACGATTTATTTGTATTTTTGTTTTGATATTATTTACTTTGAATTTCCTCAGCATTTCTTCTTTTTCTTCAGAATTTTAGTAACAGGAAATTCATTGTATTGGAAAATATTTTTTGAAACTTATCAGACAATAAAGTCTTTGGCTATACATGGAAAAGATTATACATTTACTATCATGAAATTAGTTATATTCCATGAGTAATTATTTTCTTGCAGTTCAATCTTTATTCCATCAGTAATTATTTTCTTGCAGTTCAGTCTTTTTATATGTTTGTTTGTTTTTTATTAACATTCTAAACAGACTTGGAACCAATCTTTTATGTGTATTACTTTTATTTTAAATATTAATTGAACTATTTTTAATATATAAAGATTTTTAAATATTTTAGATGGTTAAGTAATATTTAATACTTTAAATTTGACTGAATTTTATCTTTAATTTTATCTTTCATTATGTAATGAAAGTCTAACTATTAACTTTATATATATTGAGTTATTACGTATGGTTACTAATAGAAAATACTTATCTAGTCTGTAATGAAATATTTAAGAACTGTAGTTTATGAATGTAAGTTAAGTGTTAATTTTAATGATTTAAAATGTTGAATAATTTAAACTTTGGTTCATAAGGAGTGGATTTAGAATCTGATATATTATGTTTTACATCAAATTAGATTCAAAACATTACCTTTGCTATAAATATATTTTATTTATTTTTAAAGGTCGCAAAGTATGTAGACGTATCGTGACTTGCTGCTGGGAGAGTATTTTGTCAATACTGGGAACTGTTCTGGGTCATTTAGAGGAAGAAGGAGGAATTTTTACCCCTATTCGGCTTTTATTGCTCGGGGAGAGTATTCGTAAAGATGAGGCACGAAGAGGTCAAGACACTCTTATTCTCTGTTTGAATTCCCTTCAATCTACTGCAAGATTAGCTAACGAATTAGGTTAGTTAGGTAGCTATTTTTATAAATATAGTTTTTAATTGTGATATTTGGTACTCCAATATGCAGTAATGTTGAAATATATTTTATATTGATGCTAATATATTTTATTATAATAAATATATTTATTAATGATTTATTGATTTATAGTGGGTTTTAAGCCAAAATAAATACGAATATATTTTGACTTTAGTTCAGCTGCTTGATAACAATTTTAATGTTTTTTCAACTTCAGTTTATTTATAATTTCTAAAATAAAAACCCTTTTAGTCATCTTGATTTTATATATGCTTCAACATCTTTAGATTAGTGATATGTGCTTTTGAATATTTAGAGTACCCGTATAATTTCAAGACAGTTTTGTTGTCAATTGTTGTACATGAAAATCTTAACATTGATATTACTACCAATTTTTACACAAATGTATATGGAATCCTAATATAGGTCTTCAAAAGCGGTGTGGAATGGTTTTTTCCCTCCTCTCTTCCGCTTGTTTGCCTAAAGATGATTCATCCCATCATGAAACTCCAAGAAAAAGTCGGTTTCCGTCATCTTCTCTTGCAAAGAAGTCTTTAAAACTTCACACTGCCCATGTGCTATCTTTTAATGTTATGATGTCATCGGGTCTGGAACTAGGATCTCATGCCCCTGACTGCTGGAGTCATTTGTTTAGGTAAAATTGTGGATAGTTCTGCAGGTTGTTTTTATTGTCTTATAATAATATTGTATGTATAACAAGTGGGTAGAAGAATATTAAATTCTCTAAAAATGTATTGAAATTTTTTTTTTTTTTTTTTTTTTTTTTTTTTTGACTATCCTTAAATTATTTTTGAATGTTTTTTATTTTTAGTTTCATTTTATTTATAAGGAAAGAAAATGTAATTTTTAACGAGATCATTATTTTTATTTCTCTTTTTAGGTTTATCTTTTCTATGTAATTTTAGATTAATTTCCTTCACCCCTTGCATGATTTCTTATTAAAAGAAAATTTTTATGGCTTTGAACCCATTGATTCTGAATATATTATAAGTTCGTTTCATTTATCTTTCAGATGCTGTTTGTATTTGTCTGAACTTGAGCGTAAGTTTTTCAGTGCATCGGAGAGTCCCATTTCATTCTCAACATTATCCTCTACTGTTATTACCAATGTTGTTAAAAAGGAACAAAAATTATCGTTATCTGATGACGATTATTTTGGTGACGACTTTCCTTCTAGCTTCATTCCATGCACACCAAATGTCTCTTCTCTTACTATTGAGGATTTGATTCTTGAATGTCAAAAAGAAACGTCAAATTCAGGCTTTCTCTCATCTCAAATGTCTGGCAAAGCTTTGTGTTGCCTTACTCTTCTCATAGACAAGTATGTATTTATATGACTAATATATATATATATATATATATATATAATATATATATATATATATATATATAATATATATATATATATATATAATATATATATATATATATATATATATATATATATATCCCTTTTATTTTGCCTGTTTTACCTCATTTGCTTTTGTATGACATTTCCTGATAATGACTTTATCTGTAAAGGGAAGTAGTGTTTAATGGGAAAAGCTCAATTTAATGTGATAATATTATTTTATTTTATTATTTTATTATTTTAATATCCACTTACAAGTTTCAAAGCAATAAATTTTGAGGCATATTATAGCATTTAACAATAACTCAGATTTAGAAGCAAGGATTATTGAATAACTATATTAAGCAAGATTATATATAGAAACAATAAAGATTTATAAATCTGTTCTTGACTTTTAAGGTTCTTTGACAACGCATCTACTCAGTTGAATCTTGCAGCTTTAATAAGTTTCTTGAAAGAACTCTGTCGAGCTTCTCAAACTCAGTTATTTTCTCGTTCAGACAAATGTACTCCCAAAAAAAATATTTTTAAATGGTCTCATTTGAAAAAGGTAAGAATACTGAACTTATTATTATTATTATTATTATTATTATTATTATTATTATTATTATTATTATTATTATTATTATTATTATTATTATAACTGTTCCTGGCGAAAATAAAATACATTCTAACCTACAATAATTTGGTGAGAATCTGAGTCAACTTGAGAATGCGAGTTCTCATTCATTGACTGAAAGTAAAGTTTTCAAATTGTGTTTATTCAAATTAGTAACGATACTTTTAATGGGCATCAAAATGAAATCAAATAAGTATAGTTTTTAATGTATAATATTTATGGAAATGGATTTATGAATCTTGTTATTTGTAATGAATGGTAGATAGAAATACAAGATATGAATGTATGAATAAACATGTGTGGTGAGGTGTATATATATATATATATATATATATATATATATATATATATATATATATATATATATATATATATATATATATATATATATATATATATATATAATATATATATATATATATAAATTCTTTTTTATTATAACGCTGTAGTAACATATTATGGCTTATAATTTTTCTTTCTAGAAATATGGAGGAGGAAGTTCATCAGATTTGAATGAAATGAGATTGATCGAAGAATCCCTTCTACTTCATAGGTTAGGGGAGGTGATGCTAAAAGTTGTACGGTCAGGAAGACCTCTCATTCATATAATGAAACTATGGGCTGTTGCTGGTCCTCATTTTTTGGAGGTGAAATTATTATTACTATTATTATTATTATTATCATCATCATCACCATCATCATCATTAGTATTATCATTTCAGTTTGAGTTTAAAACCAATCGTATTTAATGATTATTGATTAGAAAACAATAATTAGTTACATTTGCTGTAATATCCTTGAGGTATTTGTCATATATATATATATATATATATATATATATATATATATATATATATATATATATATATATATATATATATATATATATATATATATATATATATATATATATATATATATATATATATATATATATATAGGCTGCTTGTCATAAGGATACTTCTGTGAGCAAAAAAGCAATTTGCTGTATCCATGATGTTGTTAATTCTCTTCTTGGAAGCCAAGTTGAACTTCCTTATTTTCACTTTAACGAAGCTCTTTTCAAACCATTTGAAAATCTCCTCTGTTTGGAATTGTGTGATTTCGAAATACAAGATCAGGTATTTAAATTTTAAATGTCATAGTATTTACATGAAATTTTATAGCAATGTAGTTAATTTATTGTTTTGTAATTTAAATATTTGTAAATTTCTGAAGTTTTTTTTTAATATTTTGATAAGCGAAACTTTAAAGTTCAAGAAAATTCATTGCTGCCTTTTTTTTCCTTTTGAGAACTTATAGATATTAATTAAAAAAAAAAAGGAATTAATTACCCAACTAAATTAATTCTTACCATTTTTCAACTTTTCTTATCAAGTTTTTTCCATTTTTTGTTTATTTTATTCAGTTTCACAGTTAAATTTACTCTCCTATCATTTAATAAAGATACT
>SEYY01001196.1:466323-501708 GCA_009176605.1 Armadillidium nasatum
TGAAGGGAGTGGAATTCTTCAAGTGTGGTTTGTCCTTCTGGAAGGTTTGGCAGGATCAATTATTACATGCTCAAGAAGACATCAACCACAAGTTCTTGATACTTTGTTTACATTGATGCAGTCACTACCTCATTGCCCAGGTGAATATTCCTTGGTCATGTTGCCGGGTTTTTTAAAGTATTATATTTTTTTGTATATGGCTATGAGAAGTAAAATGTATTTCCATCAATAATAATAATAATAATAATAATAATAATAATTCCAAATTTTGTTTGATGTATTTTTTAATCTTTGCTTTAGATTTGTAGGTTTTAAAAAAGATTGGAACATTATTATTATTATTATTATTATTATTATTTCAGTGATAAGGTAAAGAAAAATGGGAATCACTTTTGTTTTACTAATTCTGTTATTCTGTGTGAATGCTAAATTGTCCCTTTCATTAGGAAAGATGAGAATAGGCAAAGTCGTTTCCAACTGCAATTAAAGCGAGTTCTTATTGTAAGAGGGTTGTGTGGTTTTATTCTAGTAAAGTGGTTGTGTATTTAAGTGCAGTAATTAAGAATTATTCTAGTAAAAAGAGTTTGGTACCTTCTATCCTCTTGGTAATTTTTTGAATTAAAGTTTCATCTGCAAATTTTCAACAGGGTCACCTTTTGGACTTTACTGTATCAACCACCTTCTCTTACCCTTAATGCAAGAGTGGCTTCGCCATTCAGAACGGTCGACGGTCATGGATTGGGAACACACCCAATCTTATAAACAGTTCGCTGGTCTTACCTCTGACCTTGTCGTCGAATATTTGAAAAAGTCATTCCAGGAAGGTGGGTTTTCAGAATCGGAAAGATATGACAATAGTTAAAACTTTATCAATATTCATATCATTATGAAATCTTTTAATTTCTTCTGTTTGCTAAAGAGCGTGTTCGTACTTATAAAAACTGATTGAAGTTCAAAATATCTTAATACTGATTTCAAATGTTATTCATGATGATCATTATAAAATTATATTAAGGTTCTTAATTTAGCATCCCATACGATATATTTACTAAACATTTTCTCCATATTATTTTATTTATTTTTTTAACAGGAAATGACGAGAATGCTTGTGCAAGACGATTGATGCTACAGCAAGTGATGATTGTTTTAGTTGAATGTATTAGTTCGTCTTTAGAACCGATTTCTCGCCTAGGGTGTTCATGTATTCGGTAAAAAGAAAAAGAAAATATATATATATATATATATATATATATATATATATATATATATATATATATATATATATATATATATATATATATATATATATATATATATATATATATATATATATATATATATATATATATATATATATATATATATATATATATATATATATATATATATATATATATATATATATATATATATATATATATATATATATATATATATATATATATATAATGTAAGATTTTAATATTAAAAATGAAATCACTATTTCAGGCATATTGTTTTAAGTTGTGGAAACAAATTAAGTGGAGAATTGTGGGACATTCTTGTCTTGTCTCTTCATCGGGCTTCTCAGGTATTTTGAACCATTATAACACTTTCGTAGATGTAAATATATGTAGTTTTGATGTGAAACTTACTGATTGTATTCATGTTTAGTTTTTGTGTGTGGTTTTATATTAACTTAAAAAAAAAACATATAACATTGATATAAATACATAATTTATTACATTGCTTATAATATTCTGAAGTAATAACTGGATTAGGCGCAGGTAATGTTATTGCATAAAAAAAAAAAATTCAGTAGGATATTGATGCTATCATATTATGCACTGATGCAGGTAATTTTGCTTCAGAAATTAGAAATGGAGAAGAAATTGTTTAGATTCAAGTACCACCATGATTTCAACCTTCTGTATGAATTTATCTATGATCTATCTGATTTTTAAAGTTTTATATGCTCTGTTCCGTACAATAACTTAGTCATTAAACAGGACTAAATATATATATATATATATATATATATATATATATATATATATATATATATATATATATATATATATATATATATATATATATATATATATATATATATATATATATATATATATATATATATATATATATATATATATATATATATATATATATATATATATATTGAACAGGTATCGTTATTTCCATTATATCAACTAATGCATCTATTCTGCCCCGAGTCTCCAAATTTTTACGGTGATGTTTGGTCAGGTCAAAGTTGCCGCAAGACGAGATTGTACAGGAAAGGACAGTGATAGATTGAAGCAAATATCACATCAGGTATAAATATAAATATATATATATATATATATATATATATATATATATATATATATATATATATATATATATATATATATATATATATATATATATATATATATATATATATATATCACTTTTCCCTAATTCTATTAGTTCTTTTCGTTTATGGTTGCCTTTCTCCGACCTCATTTCAAGATATTCTATGCAACTACCTAAAATTACGATCTACTTTTTAGATATTTCTGTAGATGTTGAATCTTTGAATACTCCCTTCAGATTGTCCTTAATTTCACAGAGGTCACCCCCCTTTCGTGTTGCTCTATTATCGAAACTCAGAGCTCCTTTGAAGTATGCATAATTGAAATCATGTAATATGGAGTTATCACTGCTCTTGTTCGGTTGAGAACTCTTTTTTTTCAAGCATAAAAATGTTAAAAATGTATGAGCTCATCTGTTCTATTGATTTGTCTGAAGTACATTTTCTTAGTATGCTACTTTTAAGTTCTTCTGTAATGTCAATAATTTTAGTTATAATCTCATGTCATCGGTATGGCAATGTCAGTATTAATTCTGGTATAATGCCCTGTGAAATTAGAAATAATCTTACGAACATGACAATAAATCTTTATTCATTACAAAATTTTATAAAAACCCGTTGTTAAAAAGGAGAGCTTTTTACTCATAAATTTTATTAACGCTACCAAATCTTACAATAGACTTCCCACTAACCCAGAACTTTAGTGTGTACTTTCTTTAAGTGTAGTGAAGCATCTTGTACAGAATAAAATTTTTATTACATGTTACAATACTTATACGACAATGCTTCTTCTTTCATAAACTACAATCGTGCTCTCTCCTTCTGTACTGTGAACCTCCACTCCAGTTTATATAGAAAGAATCTGATATGAATTTGAGTCAGTACATGGTAATACATTAACTGGTAGTTCATAACCATGAAGACAATCATGACCCACCAGTTTCTTCTCACATAAAAGTAATTGGATCACTTCTTCCCAGTTTGATTTGAATACTTTCAAACCAGTATCCAATTCATCATGTACAGAGGGTTGACTCAGCATTTGACTTGATTCTTCGGAAATTTACAGATTTGTCTTCTCATTGGTACCTCTTTTCTTTTTATTCAACTTTTAATTTTAATTCAACTGATGTTTGTTAGTTTTTGATGGCAGCTCTCATTTTGATCTTTTCTGTTTTACGCTGTAGTAATTTAAATCTAAGACTCATTCCATCTATTCAAGTATAATGATAAAAGTAACAATAATAATAATAAATTTTTAGGTATTTCTGTTAGACTCACAAAGGAGCGAGGTAGCATCCGTTGAAGAAAATCAAGATGTAGAAGACCGTTCTTTTATTTTCTTACTTTACACTTCGAATTCTGATAAGAAAACTAGTGACGGTGAAGAAACTTCTCCAGCAAGAGTTCCGTTCAGGTCATTGGTAATTGGGTTGCTAGCAAATCAGATGATTTTGCAAATTTTAGGACATATTCTTGTTAAAGGGTCACCGCATGTTATACCAAGGTATATTATATATATATATATATATATATATATATATATATATATATATATATATATATATATATATATATATATATATATATATATATATATATATATATATATATATATATATATATATATATATATATATATATATATTAGTTACTATGTACGATATAAATCAGGACATCCTACTAGCAGAATGTGTTATCTTATTTTCTTTTTCTCTTGATCAAAAAAAGTATTGTGTTTTTTGTTATTTAATTGTCATTTGTTTAATATTTCATAAATTAATTTTGAACACCTTGAAATAATTCTGTAATAAATATCTAAATGTAAATTAAACTTTTTCAAAATAAACTGGCAATATATATATATATATATATATATATATATATATATATATATATATATATATATATATATATATATATATATATATATATATATATATATATATATATATATATATATATATATATATATATATATATATATATATATATATATATATATATATATATGTTTGGCTAACGTTTTACTGCAAGCTTCTGATTTCTCCTCAACAAATGATGAACATGAAGAGATTGATGGAAAGCTGCCAGGAATGATGAAGTTTCTTTCTCACGAGCAAGTCTTAATTCTTCTCGATAGTCTCTGCCTGTCATATCAAGCTTCTCTTGAGTTTGATCGAAGACCTGGGCTGAAATTTTTGATTCAAAAGGTTTCTCAGTCTGAAAGAGCGTCAAATCTTTACAAGCAAGCTGGTGCCAGTTGGACTTTGCGATTGATTTCTTTGTTTGATTTAATATTATCTAAAATAAAAAATGGTTTAGATATGAATAAAATTAAAGCCGCCTTGGATGTAGAAAATAAAGAAAGAAATACATCAAAAAACAATTCGGATTCAAATAATTGTAAACCTCCGACTAGACCTACATCTCTCCTTGAAAGTGATACGCAGAAATATATAAATATGCTTAGTAAAACATTTTCAGAACTTTGTGAAGCTTATTTAGAACTTGTCTCAAATAGAGCAAATAAAGATGATTTGTTCGACACTGTCGATGATCAGCCCATATTCTTTCTAACAATTCCTGCAGACGAATTTCCAACATCCCATCGGAAAGGATTAGAAAAATGGGCGAAGAGTCTTGAAGAATTCAATAAAGATTATATGCAACCCAATATAACAATTGATGATGATGGAAATATTATTAAAATCACTAAAGAAGCTGACAATACCAATTGTTCTTCTTCTCTTCCTTCAAAAATGATTCTTGGAGCGTCAGTGCCGACATTTGATGCTGATGAGGAATCTGATGATAAATCAAACTCTCACATTGTTGATAAAAAACCATTTTCATTCGCAGATTTAGCCCAAGCACTCGATACCGATGATGATGATGATGATGATGACGACGATGATGATTTATCAGAATATACTAAAGAAGGTGATTCAGGAGTGGCTAGTGGAACAGGTATTATTTTTATCTTTATTCAGTGATGTTCTTATATATCAAATATACATTTAAATTAGTGAATTTATTTTGCGCATCGAATTTCATGAATCACCTTATTTGTCAGGTTTAGAACAAAGTGTTTATTCAATCGCTACAGAGCGAGATATTTCAGCATTGGTGGGTGATTACAGAAGGAGAAAGAATAGACATTCACTCCCTCCATCACAGACGTCAGGAACACAGAGATTAAATCCATTCGTTATAGACTCGTCACAACATCTGCAACAACAGAGTTTTAGACCTTCAGAATCTGTTCCTCCTGAAATTGAAGAACAACGAAACAAAAGTTTGATGAAGGTAAAACAATTTTTGATAGCAAGGAACTAAATTGTTACAATGATGATACCAGATGATATTGTTTATAATCTTGGAAATCTGTTTCATAGAATGGTTAATAAAAATAAGTTTTTGAATGTTGTACAGATTCATATAAATCAGTAGGATTTTTGTATGTATTTATAATAAGTTTTTATTAACTTAAGCTGGTTGAGAGGATGATTTTAAAAATTATATATAAAATAAATACCATAAATGAAACTGTTATAGGGGACTTCATTAAAAAGTTTAGTGATGTTATATTAATAGAAAGGTATAGAAGCAAGGCTTTATTGGTGCATAAGTGTAGCATGTTTTAAAGTTTTGAATTCCATTAAAATTATTAAGGCTTAAAATTAAGTTCGTAAATTAATTTAATTAAATCATTAATTCGAACTTTGTTGACCTGAATGTTGGGTAAGTGAAAATTTTCTATATCAACAACTTTAGGTTTCCTCCAAAATTTTATTTAAAGTATTTTTTTTATTACAGGACAGTGAAGCACATTTAAAAGTATGGACAGAAATGGTAGTTACAGTTTTCGACTTGATCAGTCAATTAAAGGACCCAGAGTTGCGACCCTTGCTACCATTGGTCTTCCCTACAATGCGATCTTTAACTGCCCACGCCCATGATCCCCATTTGAGGCAAGTCGTGGCAGAATTGCTGGACAGGGTCGCTTGCCTTTATGGGTTTAGCCCGGCAGAATAAGGTAGATTGTTGATGCTTGCTCCATATTATGCTTATTCAAAATGGCCGATTTAGGTCTTCAGGATTCTAATCAGTTTTAGCATATTTTAAACTACGATGACTGGATATTTGTTGTTAAATTTTTGTGCTTTTTTTAAGAAATATTTATTAACATTTGTTGAGTTGCACACTTTGAGGAGATTTGTTATTAAATAATAAGTGTATTTTATTTAATGTCAACTTTTTTGATATTCAGTAGTGTTTTTTTTTGTTAATTTATCCATTTTTTGTTGGTGCTATTTAAAATGAGTTAAAGTGCTTAAATTTGTTATTTGATACACTAGTATTTTACTTTAGTTTTATTTATTAGTGCCACAACGCGAGTTTTACAGTTTAAATTATTATTCTACTTCCTTTAAAAAAATTTTTTTTTTACTAACAATTATTTATGCATTGAAAAGTAATGCTTTCTGGTTTTCTATTGATATCTTTAACCATAAATCAGGGATGTTATTGTAATTAAATAATATAATATAGGTGCATAAATATATTTAAGATTTTGTGTACAAATCTTTTGAATTTCTCTCCATCCCGTCTGTGGTTCCACACCCTTCTCTAGTTTATAATTTGTATATTATTTGCTATAAACTATAGTAATTAGTCTACAAACTATAATAATTAGTCTTTTACTAGTTAATTGACTTTTACTCAATTGGGTTCATGATGATTTGAAAACAATATTTAGTGATAAAATAATTTCTGTCTTATGACACATTACTGAAACTGAAGTAGTAATAGGATTATTATTATTATTATTACTACTACTACTACTACTACTACTACTACTACTACTACCACCATGCTTTCTCAGTTTTCACATATTACCAGCTGTGTCCTTCTTATAAAGCATTTAAAGTTTGTAATCGTTCTTAATGATACTTCGGGTTCTGTGAAGTTTCGATCATGACTTCCTTTTTTTTTTTTTTAATCACTGTGTTGGGTCTTTTTACATTGTTCATACTTCATTTTTCAAGATGAATTTTCATCATATTCGTATACTGTTGATACATTTCTATTCGTCCCTATGTTGATGAAATCCTTATTTATTTATTTTTTCTAAACATTAAATGATACAAGACTTGGTCATTGGTAAAATTAAGCAAATTTCAAAACACTGCTAGGAGGAAATTAATTTTTTATAAAAAGCAACTAATCATTAGAGTAATGTTCACAATGGTTTGACTTTTAATGTAGCATCACGGCAATAGTTATTTAGGATTTGGATACCCTGGAGTATATATATATATATATATATATATATATATATATATATATATATATATATATATATATATATATATATATATATATATATATATATATATATATATATATATATATATATATATATATATATATATATATATATATATATAGATAAATCTTTTTCATGGATAATTTTTTCTTCGAAAAATGTAAATGAGGAAAACCAGGCTCAGTTTACTTCAATATTTTACAAAGTTAAGACTCAACACATTGGTACGAGCTTGAAAAAAATTTCCTTACCAGGAAAAGTTGAGTAATATATCGTAATACCAAAATTAGACCCCAAAAAGTCTTGGTCTTTTAATTGTTAGACTATAACCACGGAGAATTTTTAATACTTTAATTTGTTCATCTGATTTTGGAACAATCCATTCCCCTATAGCACGAGTTTTAAAATATTTATCTGGTAGATGCCAAGTTTTGATAACAGCATCTCTGACAATTTAATAGTGGTAAATACAAATTTCAGATCTGTGGTCAGATTTTCAGGGACTATGTAAAAAAAACTTTCATATTTTAATGTACAATGAATTTTGAGCGACCTTTAAAAATTGTCATTTTTTTCTGTTTATTTTCTATGTACATGATTTCGAACCTTTAAGGATATTAACAGGTCTTCCCATAACATATTCCTTGCAGGTTACCTTTCTTAGTTATTCACCACAGCTTTTACTAGTCTTGTCTGCCTTTCCTGAAGTAAAGACTACCGTTTGCTTTGTACAAGACAAGATCACTGCTTTCTTTATTTAAGAAACGTTCCAAATGTGAGGTTACTTTTCTTCTCATTTGTTACCCCGTTCAGTCAAATGGGTCCTTTACTCATTAAGTATATTATCATTTTACAAATTTAGTGGTAAAAATCTACACTATAAATCAGTCAAAGATATATTTGCCTTTACAGTTTAATTCTTAAAAGTGTCACAACTATATATATATATATATATATATATATATATATATATATATATATATATATATATATATATATATATATATATATATATATATATATATATAGTGAGGGGACGATTAATCGTCATCGTCAAATTTCTGACGATTATTTTCCAGATTAATTTACATATATTGACAAATTTTATATCTCTCTGCTCCACCTTCTTTTGAGAGTGAAAGGCTGTTTCTAAAACGAAATAGAATTACCCCAGGAACTGGAGAAAAGATTGTTTCTACTTCACAATTTAATATGGTTGGCAAAAAGTTTTTTTTTTCTGTGAAAAAGCCAACTGGGTCCGGGGTTTTAAATTTTTTTCACCTAAAACCCCAAGAAAGGGATTTTTTTCCATTTACAGCTTTCACTATAGTTGCATATATATACATATATATTTCTTTTTATATTCAAGTTAAAACGATATTCTGGAATCTGGAGGAAAATCAGGGTATGAGTGGACTAAAGTGTTATTTGTTGAAAGCATTAGCATAGTAAAATGCAAGTTTTTCCACAATGAAATCAGGAAGATTAGTACATGTCATATATAGAAAGAGTTAGCAGAAAAGTGGATTTTCTATTTTTATCCTGATAGCAGGTTTTACTACATTCAGGATAAAAGATTTGTTTCCGAAAATCATGTTTATAACTATCAAATCTTGAACTTATACAAAGAGAAACCAGCAAAGTGTTGATCTGTCATGAAGAAACGAACATCGAAAGACAGCAATTCGCCACCAAGGTTTTAATTTTTTGGGGGGGTGGGGGTGGGGGGGTAATTTACTGGACTTTCTACATAGTTCTGCCTCAACTGAAAGGGTGTTTTCTATATTTGGTCTTGTTTGGACTACGTTAGGGAATCGACTAGGAATTGAAAAAAAAACAAGTGAAAATTAATAAGTAATTAAATTTAAACAGTGCACCTTGCAGCATAAGTGATAAAGATTAGTCACCAACATTAATTTATTGTATATATATAATATATATATATATATATATATATATATATATATATATATATATATATATATATATATATATATATATATATATATATATATATATATATATATATATATATATATATATATATTAATATATATATAATATAGCAAACGAACTATAAACATTCATCTAAATAGAGAGAAAAAATACCATTATAATTTTATTTAAAAATATTTCAATTTATTTTTAATTGTTCTGAAAAAGCCCATGGGTAAAATAGTTTTTTTTTTTTTTTCAAGTGGGGCGTTTTGAAAATAAACCGGTTAAGTTTTTTCGGGTTGGGCCCATAGTTGCCAACCCTGCAATTTAAGAGCTCTAAATTTAAAGCAATAGAAATTTGCATATCAGTCCAAGTTCTCACATATTAAAATTTTTAAAATATAAAGTTCTGAAGATACTTTGTACAGGATGCCCCACTCGCTCTCGGCTCGACATTCGCTTATAGTTATCAAAGTACTGGTCATCTGAGCATCTTCAATAAGTTCGTCAATCATTTGGATGAAGAGAAACTCCGTACTGCCTATTTTCAGCAGGATGGCTTCACTTGCCACAAGTTCAACGTCAGCATGTACGAAACTCCTTATTTAAAAATCGGGTCATTTCCAAGGGACTTTGGCAGCCAAGGTAGCCCAACCTTACTCAACCGGATTTTTTTTCCAATGGGGCGTACTGAAAGGGATAGTGTATCGCAATAAGCCACTCATTCTCATTCAACTGAAAGACAACATTCGGCATGTAATTGTCGCCGACTCCAAATATGCTGGCAACAATCTTCAGTAACATGTGAAAGCGTGCGCGGGCATATTTTGATGTTAACGGCTGATGTTAAATTCCAACACAAAATGTTATGTCAGGAGGATTCCCAAACACCAAGGTTTGTTCTTGGCAAGTTTTACTAACATTCACTATTTTGATATCTATAAGCCCATATCTGGGGCCGAGAACGAGTTGGACACCCTGTACTATATATTAAAATTACATGTATTTACACATTTGAATAAAGAAAAGACAATCTAATTCTTCCTTATTATAAAATTGTTAAATTTATTAAAATAATGCAATTTTGAAAATATACCTTTTTAATTTTATCGCCAAATTTACTAAAATCGTCATCGTCAAAAAACTCTTAATCGTCCCACCACTAATATATATATATATATATATATATATATATATATATATATATATATATATATATATATATATATATATATATATATATATATATATATATATATATATATATATATATATATATATATATATATATATATATATATATATATATATATATATATATATATATATATATATATATATATAAAGTACCTGGTTAGTATTTGTGATATATGTGTCGATGATGTAGGGAAAGTAATGCATGCTTTATATGTTTCAATAACTTTTTAATATTTATTTTAAAAAAATAAAAAAAAATAATTAATCATTGAAATTTTGAGTAGCATAACTTAGTTTCAAAGTCTATTTTATATAAATTGTTGTTTTATGACAATGTTTTTACGTTTATCGTGTTCAGCTTTTCTTTGTTAATAAATGTAAGAAAGTAAAATATGTTTATTATTTAAACCCTTTTGGAAAAAAAAATAAATGAATACTTTCTCTTGTACATTTATTTTTCAGTTTAACTATTATCGTTGTTTATGTAGTCAGTCTCTTTCAAGTCTATACTACTCGACACCAGTAAAAAAAAAAAATACGCCTTCCCATATCCTTATTGATACTCATACATTTAACAATTTTGCTGTGTCAGCATACTTACATCTGTGTCACTCTTTACCTTCAGAGTTGATATGTGGAGAAAATAGTTATTTGAAAGATACTTTGACTCACAAACATACAATTTTGATCTTGGAAAATAATTTAACTTTAAAATAGGACTAAAAATGATCAAAATACATGAATAATTTTATTTATTTTAATATCAAACAACACGGATCTTAAAAACAATAATGTTTGTACTGTAGAATATTTACAAAAACAAAAAAAAACTATAGTTTTCCCCCATGACACTTTCTCTAGCATTCACTACGCTAGGTAATAAATAAATAAACTACTTTCATAATAAATGAGTACACTTTCACTACTATTCTATACAAACGTGTAAAAAAAAATATTTTTAACTCAATATGCGAACATTTTTTCAATAAAAATCAAATTAATTGAAAATTAATGAATAAAATCAGCTATTTTAAATGTTTTCATTTTGGAGAGTAATTTGGGCAACTTTATATGTAATGGAAAACGAATTAAAAAAACATTGTTAGTGAATAACGTTCATATAGTTTTTTTCTTATGCCTACGTTATCAACCACTTAAACTATTATTAAAAATTGACTGTATTTTCTTTTACTCTATCATAATACTGCTTAAAGTATCATACAGCAGGCAGAATCTTTTCATACGTGCCAGATTTTATGCATTGTACAGTTAATATAAGAAGTAGTTAAAGAATATTAATAAAAGCTATTATAATTCGGATTTTAAAAAAATTTTGTTCATCAGATAAAGGAATAAACAAAGTTTGTTTTGTTTTAAACCTTTGTTTACAATTAAAACATTGGCGTAAATTTGTTTTTTCTATACACCTAAACGAGTGATTTCAATGAATCAAACCACTTGACAAAAGAATGAATATTTCTTGGCTATTATGACAAGTTTTTAGTTATCGATTTGACAAAAATTCGATAATCTGCGATTGTAAGGCAATCTTTACAAAACTAACTAACTAACTAACTAACTACATATAATATATATATATATATATATATATATATATATATATATATATATATATATATATATATATATATATATATATATATATATATATATATATATATATATATATATATATATATATATATATATATATAGAACTGCTATCTTTTGAACAAACTTATTTTTAAGAAAGTGGAAAATATTTGGGATGTAACTGAATATATGTATAACTAGAGTAGAATAATAGAAATGATGAGTAATTGGTATCTTGTTTGTAAGCATTTCACCAGGTGGCTAGTTATAAGGATCTCAATATACATTGTATCCACGTCTACCTTCCCCCTTTAGCAGTAAATAATGTTAGAATAACATTTACCGTAATGAGAAGAACGCCTGGGGGTCAATCATCTTCATAACACCCAAAGATATAAAATCTAAAAATTACAATCTTAACAGTCGGAGATAAAAATCATATAAAACTTTTAGAATTCCTTGAGGAAAAAAGAGACACACCATACTCCTATAAATCGATAACGCAACTTCGTAACATTAATTTTCCTACAAGGGAAAGATTATCAAAAATTCATATCCAATACACTATGACTATAACGAAATAATTAAGTTTTATTGGTAGTAAAATGCTGGGATCAAAATATATTTCTAATGTTATTTTCTATAAGAGCCAATCAGTAAACTTTTCAATACTGCAAGAAAGCAGCAAGTATTTTGTGATAGATTGTTAGTCGACACTTCTATTATTTGAGTTCAGGTCCACAGTCGCTTGTTTAATTCTCCAAGGTTGTAACTGTAAAGTTGGTGGGCAAAAATCTAAAACTTCGGCTTAGTATTATTATAAGAAGTTAAAATAATTAAGCTTTAAATACAAGATAACGAGAATAAAAATAAATGGCTTATTATCACCAATATAAAGTATCTAATTAGCATTTATCTCTTTCATTTCCAAATTAAAAATAAATTGTGTTTAGTTCAAGAGATTCGTCACAACTCAAATGAAAAAGCTTACAATCAACATAAGCAGTTTAAAATTTGCTACTCACAATGACGTACTATTGCGGTAACAGTCAAAAATCTATTTAAATTAATTTCAGGGAAACAAACTCAATTTCAGAGTCAGTCTGTACATTTTCCTTCAAATCCAACATTCTCATTCCAGCTCTGTTAGTTATAAAAAATAAATAAATAAATAAATAAAAAAATAAAAATATCCCAACCATACTGTCTATCTGCGCATGAAGGAACTATGTATACTTACAAACATTCAGAGGGTAGGGAATATCAAACTGTATTGGGAGAAGAGAAGTGATTCTGTCACTGGCGTTGGTATAAATTACGTAAAAAAGTTTTATATAAATAAAAGATTTTAAATAAAAAAGGGAGAGATAGATTGAAATAGAGATTAAAAGTTACTGAACACTACAGACCCAAAAATTTACAGTAACACAAAATAATACACCAATATATATATATATTATATATATATATATATATATATATTATATATATATATATATATATATATATATATATATATATATATATATATATATATATATATATATATATATATATATATATATATATATATTTATATTATATATTATAAAAAAATATATATCATATATATATATATATATATATATATTATATATATATATATATATATATATATATATATATATATATATATATATATATATATATATATATATATATATATATATATATATATATATATATATAGTTAAAAAATTAAAAATTTATTGAAAATTAATCATAGAGAATATACATGTTGACATATTTCGTATATGACACGAAGACAATCTTACTTGGCAATCAACATGAGTAAATTATTAAATTGCTAAATTTAATTTCTATTTCTTTATAGATCCAATTTTATATATATATATATATATATATATATATATATATATATATATATATATATATATATATATATATATATATATATATATATATATATATATTATATATATATATATGGAGTGAACCTATAATGGAATAATTAATCTTAATCATTATAATCATCATATCAACAATCAACAAAAATTTACTGCAAATTATATTGATGATTTTTAAGTCTGTAAAACTTTTTTTTTTTTTTTTTTAAATTTCAATTTTATGAAATTAGCGAGTATCATGATGCAAAGAGATAAAACAAGGAGGGAGAAAAGATATCGGAAAAAGACGAATTCAAAAAACCATAACAGTTTCCTAACGATAAATATACTATCAGATGAATACGTTGGTTAACAGTGTATAAAATATAAAACTCCAGTAATTTTTTTTCTCTATCATCATCATCATCAGTTAAAATATTTTTGAAAGTTATAAACTAAATAATTCTAATCAATATTAATTAAGAGCGATTTAGAGAACAGATGATGATGATGTATGGAAAATAAGTGTTGAGAAAATTAAAAAGATCAAAAGGAAAAACCACTATAAAAATTGCTTGAAAACTTACGCATTAGGAAGTTAATTTCTCTTTTAAATATTTTCAGTTTGAAAAGCCAAACTTAACTAATGTGATTACAAAAAATTTGAAGCCTATGTCTTTGGCGATAAGTATGAATCACTTCAGAACCCCCATTATTTGGGAAATACTCTCATATTATTTTCACTTCATATGGAATGATTATAGCTTCGGCTGGAGGAGGTTCTTTCCAAATGCACATAGTCTGGTTGACTCTCTATGGTAAGGAGACTTACATTCCATTTTCCCTCTTCAAATATTCAATTTTGGTTTCACTCCGACTATTTTCATGTTCTTTTTCTCAGTGATGCTTTCCTAACTTGCAAAATTAACGTATTTACATTTCACACAAACAAAACCTATTGTTCAAACTTTTTATTATAGGAAGTTCAATAATATTTCAAGACCTTTTTCCCCTCTTTCTAGTACAGTCAAAAATGTTTCCTCTACCTTCCTATCTAACTCTTTTCCCTCTTTTTGTTTCTCATGTCTTTCACATCTAAATCCACTTTATATATTTCAGTGCTATTCCAACTTCACCACATTTAAACTTATTTGTGACTAATACATCAAAAGATGTGATTTCCTCCCTCTCTGGGCATAATACAAAGAATCCTTAAGGTCCCGATGGTGTTACTCCTATAGTTCTCAAAACTGCTGCTTCTGAGCTTCCATCCTAGTTGGAAAATTTTTATCTTTCTTTCATGAACAAAATGTGCGCGAATACAATGCACAAACATTTCCATAATCATTGTCTTATTGACTTTTTCTTTATCTAAATTTTTCAAATCTATCCTTAACCAAAAAAAAAAAAAATTTCCTAATCACATTTCTAATTTATATCTAATCTCAAAATGCAAGCATGACTTTGCCTAGAAAGATTAGGAAGATCTTTCCCTTTTCTCTGACTCTTGATTTTCCTCTTCTCAACATAGAAAGGTCTTTTACTGCTGTACCTAAAATACCACAATCTTATTTCCAAACTTCCCTCTGGGTCTTTCGGTTTCCATCTTACTTTGTACCTCCGTTTCCGATTGCTTTCACCTTCGCTCTATCTTGGCTGTTGTAGATAGTCACAACTTTTCCTTCAAATTCATTAATAGTTATGTACCTCAGGGTTCTGTTGTCCCTCTATTATTCATATATGACTTCCTATTATCAGTCACTTCATCACCATGATCGATGACTCCACCTATCACTTTTTCTAGTTTGGAAAGCGACTAACCTAACAGTAAACTGCAGTTAGTCCTTGCAGTTGGTCGTTTTCAAGAGAGGGAGAAAAAAAATTTAGCAAAAATTATCTGCTTAACGTAAACTTCCATTTTATATATATATATATATATATATATATATATATATATATATATATATATATATATATATATATATATATATATATATATATATATATATATATATATATATATATATATATATATATATATATATATATATATATATATATATATATATATATATATATATATATATATATATATATATATATTATATATATATATACAAATTTAGAAACATGGAATATAAAATTTTATTACATTTTTGTTTAAGAATATTGTCCTTTTGGACCTACTTATACCCTTAAAACCATTAAAAAATTAATAATCAATGAGGCATTGTAAATCCATATGAATTATGCTTAGTTTATTTATTTGTTAAATAAACCTTATCATCATTTTCTTTTTTAAATATCTACTATATAATCATTTTACCTTATAATATATATATATATATATATATATATATATATATATATATATATATATATATATATATATATATATATATATTATATATATATATATATATATATATATATATATATATATTATATATATTTATATATCTGCTATCGGGGATTCGAACCCTAACCTCTAAGGTGGTATGACAGTGTTACCTCTGCATTATGACATTTCAAAAGGGAATCGCACTGAGAAAGCTCATGAACATCTGCCATGATGACTAACTCAAAGGACCTCCCCGAGCTGGTCATCATGACAGATATTCATTAGCTTTCTCAATATGATTTCCTTTTGAAGTGTCATAGCGTAATGGTAACAAACATTCTCTTACCAGCTTATGAGGTCAGGGTTCGAATCTCGATAGCAGAATAAGAAATTGTACTATTTCACTCCACGGTTTTATTTATTTATATATATATATATATATATATATATATATATATATATATATATATATATATATATATATATATATATATATATATATATATATATATATATATATATATATCTAGGTTTTAGGGTGAAAGAATACAAAATAAGTTAGCTGTCACTATGATCTTAAAATAAGTTGAAGGTTTACAATGAACACTGGTTTGCTTTGGGGTCTAGCATCTTTGAACCACGTACTGTATATAATCCAGCTTACGCTTTCACTATTTGCGTTGCCTGCAACCAACTCCTGATAAACTGGACCCTATGCAATATACTATAAATGTATTACATACTAGTATATAAATATATGCGTAATATATATCTATCTCAATTGGAAACTAAATTTCTTTGGACCCATTCCTTAGAATCCACTTACTGGTCCACTCGTTAACTTTGCATCTTTTTTGAGTTGCTTTACATTCAAGTTCAAGTAGCCTCATTCTTGCTTGGTGTTCAGCAAGTGATGCTCGTCTCTCTTCTTGTTTTAAAAGGAAATTTTGTTCTCTAAATTTTCTCTCCTCTTCATGCAGTCTTCTCTCCTCCCTTTTGGCCAATATTTTTTCATTTATAAGCGATAACGTTAATTCATGTTCTTTTTGAGCTAAGTTTAACATTTGATTGTGATAATCAGGACAACAACAAGTCTTATCCTTATTCTTATCTGCAAATGAATTTAGAGATGAATTAAAATTAATTTTCGTATAGAGTAAATTTTCACTTAGTCGAGATTTTTTTACATCCTTTTCAATTAAATTAGACAAATTTAGAACTGATATTGGAGTATTTAACAAAGTCTTTGGTTGTAAGATAATTCTATTAGATAATGAGTTATTATCTGCATTATCTGAGTTATGATCAGGAATTAATGAAGTGGAGGATTCTTCTTGCGTATGTACCGGTATACCCAGTGAAATGGGTGACACAATTTTTAAACCATTGAGCGGACTTTTTCTGCCACTAGATAAAGGTGTTACACTAAGATCCCCAATATGAACTTCTGAAGGACTAGAAGAGGTTTCAGGTAGAGTTTGGCCAATATTATTATCCGACATATTTCCATCAGAAGAGTTCTCTTCATTCGCTGGAAAGGAAATTGGTGATTGATCTTCTCTAATAATACAAGGGCTATCGAAGGCCTCTATCACTTCTTCTTTGATGTCTGGTACGTCTTCTACTTCCGTTGTCTAAAATGGAAGGGTAATAAATAAATATAAATACCTTCAAAAATTTTCAAAGGAATAACAAAACATATGAAGGTATTTAAATTAAAAATAAAAGTTGGCTCGATGTATTGCAACTGGTTTATGAGAAGCTACATTTATGATAAACAAATGTCTCAAAATAATTTAAATGCATGAACTCTACCAATTCTATAAGTTAAACTTTGTGTTTATGAGAAATATTCAACATTCAATTATTATTTTACACTAAAGGAATCTAATATATATATATATATATATATATATATATATATATATATATATATATATATATATATATATATATATATATATATATATATATATATATATATATATATATATATATATATATATATATATATATATATATATATATATATATATTAATATAATTAAAACATTTTCGTTTCACTAACTTAACCCTGTTATTTCAAATGCTTATTTATTCCTACGATTTAAAACAAATCATTCCAACTACTTCACACCTTCCTCTTTTGTAATTTAAAAAAAAAAAAAAAAAAATTGATGTTCTTCAACTAAACGATCTAATCAATCAATTTTAATACTAATTTTGCAAAATTCAGCATGGCATAGAAATACTATATTTGAATATCTTCTTTTAGTTTAAATACCCTTATAAAAGTCGAGCAAATTCCCCTGCCAACCCATCTTATTCATTTCATCATTTCACACAACTTTGGTTAAGATTGTGATTTAGAACAATTAAGAACATTTGAAAAGTAGAAACCGCAAGAAGTCACATGGACCTATCAAAGACTTTCCTGTCTCATCCCAGCAACATAAAATTTAAGCTAAAAAGACAATATTACCACAAATAATGTCTACAATACCTAACTGCAGACACCAACTTCAAAGAAACCCATAAATGCGATTTTTATTTATATTTTTCACTTTCTTTTTTATGTTAATGCTTATTTTTAAAATAAAGCAAAGTAACAAATCCCCCCCCACCATCAAAAAAAAAAAAAAGAAAAGACTATGAAAACTCTCCAGAAGGGAAGTCTCAATCTTTCACTCTTGTTTTCTCTTCTTACCTAAATATTTTGATAACTACACTATTTACATCAAATTGTGAAGTAAAAGACATTCACAATATAAAATTACATACCTTCAATGTACCTACAACATTGTAATAGTAGGTAATTCCAGTGCACTTTTTTTTATTTAAATACATTACCCATTTCTATATATAAACTATTTCCAATAAAACTAACATTTATATTAAGTTCCCCGGATCAATGCATACCACTATGATGAAATAATAATAATAATAATTACCATATTCTGCCAATCATCCGAAGGTGATTCTGATAATTCATACGAATTTTCAATTTCAATTCTGTTCTCCACAGTTTCAACAGGCAGAGGCATATTAGTTTTGGGATCAAAATATTTGATGTTTTTTAATGATTCTAGTAGTGTTTTCAATGATTCTTTACTTTGATTTTTTGTAAGTTGCAGCACAGTCTCTGACACAATATCAGATTCCATTATAACACCACTAACTTTACATGATTCTAATTTTAATTTATATTTTTTCGCTTTTGTTTTCATATTTTTGAACAAAGTCTTTATTTGTAAAGGTGTACGTGTGATTGTAACACTCGGATGAGAATTGAATTCTTTCCCAATCTCATCCCAAAGATCCCATTTCTGCTTTTGCGTACCACCACCATATTCATATCTTTCTAGTTCATCCCAATGATGAGCAATAATACTAAGAAGCTGCATCCGCTCACTATCGACAGCTCCTTGAGCTCGAGATCTGAATGGAGTATCTTCCATTGTAATTTAAAATATCTGAAAAAATATGAAAGCAATATAAGATTTAAAAGACATAGGTACTAACTCTTAAAATCTATGTGTAGTTTATCAAATGTAACAGCTTATACTCATATCAACATCAAACATCACAGGTATTGGTCTAATAGTCAAACCAAATAAGTTAAGTTTAAATCACATGTTATAAATTATTCAAAAAAAAAAAATACTAACCTGTAACTTATAGTTCCTGACCTTAGTACAGAATTCTTTAATGGTCATTATAGTCAAAATTCAATTCATCATTATGCAGCAAGTCAATTTATAGGTTTTAGTTATGAAATATTGAAGATGATATAATATTGGCTCTTTAAAAAAATATTTTACATTAATTAATAGTAATAACAAAAAGTGAAAACAAAATATATATATATATATATATATATATATATATATATATATATATATATATATATATATATATATATATATATATATATATATATATATATATATATATATATATATATATATATATATTCCTACTCTCTCCCTCAGCTAATCCTCCAGTCTTCCCTTTTCACTGAACACCTCACCCAAGTATTTATACTTACTCACCTTCTTAGTCCCCTCAATGTTCCCAGCTATTTTTCTCTCCCTTGCTATTACCATTAACTTCTCTTTTCTGCTTGTTTATCATGCCCATTGAGTTCAACATATCATTCTACATATTCACAGCTTCCTGAAGATCCTCAGTTCCTGATGTCATTACTGCCACATCATACCAACGTGTGTTCTCTCTTATGCATTTTTTTTATACCTGTCCAGGTACACTGTGAAAAGCAATGGTTTCAATACACTGCCCTGTCTCACCCAAGTTTTCACTCAAAACTATTTCTTGCCTCCTCCTCTTCTGACCATATTTATAGGTTTTTCATATACACTCTTAATAGCTGTTGTTAATTTCTTCTGAATGTTGTATACTGGGTCTTCTAATACTCTCCACAGGTATGTATTGTGTTTTACGCTTTAAGAACAAAAATTGAAATATACATACTTTCCTTAAAATTTCTTTCAAAATATTTCTTGCACTATAAATGAAGCTTGCACCTTTGGTTGCATTTTATTTTCAACCACTCTGTACTAATAGAAATGCTCGAGTGGCAAGTGTGCACACACAAATCTCTCGTCTGTTATATTAAAGGATGTTTGCAACCACACAATATTTTCTTCATTTGGAATAACTAATCAAAATTGTGACTTTTTTATTTATTTATTTATTTTTTTACATTAAATAATGCTTCATTAGTGTGTTATTTTAATAAGATACAATTTATTAAATATTTAATCCTATTAAAAAAATTAAGAAATAGAATACATTTTTATTTTATTTATTTATTTTTTCAAACCTTTAATATGGTATAAATTTAAGAATTTTTTTTTCCTTTTTACAGAATGTTTTGTATGACAAACTTTTTAAGATAAAGGCTACCAATAGGCATATTGAAAAATACATTTATGAAGCCATCAAGAATTGTGAAACTGGTCAAGGAGGTCTTCATTGCATTTATTGTAAACATTATCAAGTGGGCAAATGCAAACAGATAAAAAAAAATTTTATATCCAATCATTTTATTGCTGTGAATGGGAAAAATTTCAAATTACTGTTTTTTCCCACATAAAATAGCAAAAAAACTTTTCTAAATAAAAAATTTGTATCTTGCCTATCTGTACCACCTTCAAAAATATATATATTTGTATACCCAATCACTTTGTTAGAGGGAACAGAAAAATTTTAAGTTGCACAGTAATAAAAAGACTGGGTATAAAAATAAAATTATACAAATTATACAATTCCAACATATCCATGAATCCAAAAGAATTCTATCATGTGATTAATATTCATATTTTGTAAATTAAAGAGTAATGTGATGAAGAATTTCCTTCTATAGCTCTCATTGCAGAAAGGGAATCTGTAAATATAGTTTTCATCTTTGTGTTTTGATTTTAGATGCCCATATAAAGATCTGGTTAAAAAATTTTTACTTGGGGCACCCGGAGATCCTCTTCTAATTTCCTGACTGAAGATGCTACATTTAGCTATTTTGAGCCTATCCTGAAACATTGTAAAGTACTCCCATACTGCTGAAGCTGATCTATTAGCCATATTGACTGAAAGTATAAATAAAATAATAATTTTGAAATAATGTTGCTAAATGATACAAGTTTGATACATAGCAATAAAATAACAATGTGTATAAATACATGTTATATTGATAATTTTATATCTTACATTTTTTTAATCTTTAACTTACCTGGGTAAACCTGTTCAATCACTATTATGAATAAAAAAAATAAAAAAATAAAAAAAAATTTGTACTTTTTATAAACTTTTATTATACAAAATCTGTAATTTTCTGAATATTTTTTCAGAGAAAATGCATATAATCATTAATTGAAGTAAATATTGGCTATTCTACCCCTTCAATTAAATTAATATCTAATTTTCTTAACCTAAAATTTTAGTGCTTTTGACCTCTTTTCTGGCTCTGGCAGAATTCCAGCCATGGTCAGTCCCTATATATATATATATATATATATATATATATATATATATATATATATATATATATATATATATATATATATATATATATATATATATATATATATATATATATATATATATATATATATATATATATATATATCAGAGTTTAAACGTTTTGTGAAAATCACTGTGTGCACACTTGTTTTTTTCTACTGTGAACGTTAAATTACAATTTCCATATGACAATTTCTGACCATTCTTCCAAAACAAGAGCCTACTGCAATGTTTCACTCACAGATTGGAGATCAGTACCAGGTAACCACAAAGCACCATCATCTGCATAAAGTGAATACTGTATTTGAGATGAACACTCCACAAAAAATAATTTGACATAGTCGTGGCAGCAAAAATTTTCTAAATTTTTTTTTTTTTTTTCAGAATTCAAGACTTAACCGTCACCATAGTCTAAAAGTTCCTACTCTGTCGGAGGAAGACAGTAGGAGAACAGAGCTGTGTTGCCAGGTAAATTTGACGTTTATTTAAACGATTTGTCCGAAGATGTCTCCTTTTCCAGGAAACGGAAAAAGATTCGACAGCTTTCAAAGCCATTTTAGCTTTCAGATAGGAATCAAACGAAATAATATCTATAAAAAAAATGAAATAATACGGAGCAGCATCGACTTCTAAAGATTGTTTCGGCAAACATATATTTTGGCTCAAATCAAGACCTGAATAGCAATGGTATAAAAATTCTATTTATTTATTTCCATTAATCATTTCATTATTTTGGTTCTTAAAATTGTTAATTCCGTTATTTTAATATTAAAGTAGCAAACTTTTGTTAAAATCTGTAGTTAAAGTTGTCTACTTGATATCTGATTGTTGGCTTTATCATAATCTATGCTTTATCATAAAGGCTGTAGCTTTATTTTATTAATCTAGCAATTTGCATCCACTATCATCCTTCATTTGGGAATGGTTAAATTTTGTGAAACCGTGATCTTGTTCTTAGTAGTGTGAAGCTGTGAACTTCAAAAAGTTATTTTGGAACAAAATTTCCTTAGTTTTCATTTGGTATGAACAAAACAAAGCTCAAAACTGAAAGACTGATTGAGCTCTTAAACGTTGATTTGCGCTATTTTACTGTCTCAAATCGTTTGTTATAAAAACATTCTCAAATATTAAGCTGAAAATTGAAGTTGATTAATCATATAAATATGTAATTTACGAACTTGCCTAAGTGATTTCAAAGAAATTGTTTCCCTTGAGGTTCCGCAGAATATCATTTATATTATAGGGAGTACGCAATAGGAAATTAAAAATGAAGATTTATTGAAAGATAAAGTGAGAAATGTTAAAGAAAAAAAAAATTACCTCACAAACCTTTGAATTTTTAACTTCGAAATTTAGATCGCATGTTTACAAAAACCTTAAATTATATACTAGTGGAATAATAGATGAAATAGTGAAAGTATATATATATATATATATATATATATATATATATATATATATATATATATATATATATATATATATATATATATATAGAGAGAGAGAGAGAGAGAGAGAGAGAGAGAGAGAGAGAGAGAGAGAGAGAGAGAGAGAGAGAGAGAAGAGAAGAGTTTAAATTGTTTTGTATTTTGCAATGGCATTTGAAAAATAATTGTTTCTCCTTGAGGTTCCTCAAAATATAATTTATATTATAGAGAGTACGCAACAGATAATTAAAGTTGAAGAATTATCGAAAGATGAAGTGAGAAATGTCAAAGGGAAAAAATTTACCTCACAAACCTTTGAATTTTAAACTTCAAAATCTAGATCGCATGTTTACAGAAACTTATATACAATTGGAATAATTGATGAAATAGGGAATGTTATATAGAGCTTTATATTGTTTGTATTTTGTAATCGCATTTGGAAAAAAAGGATTTGAACATTTTTTATTAAAAGAAAAGCTACCATCTGGTAAACTTTGGTAAAAGTTAATTGTTCATTCTCGAGATGATTTGAAAATTAAACCATACAAAGATCAATCCACCATCTAAAAATGAATCTATTATCTAAATTCGGATTGGATGAAACGGTGTAGAAAATGGAAAGAGAAAAGGAAAAATTCTATTAAATTCTCCATTATGAATCTTAAAAATTGCTCCGTCACTTATTTTGCTTTGCTTTTAGTTCATAATTGGTAAGTGGCAGCAACTCTATTAGACCATGTAAGTTTGAGTCACGCTATTACCCAACGTAACTTCTTATTTTCAACGGAGCATGAGTAAAGTTTTTTAAAAATGTTACCTAATGTTCAAAGTTCAAATTCTTAGGTGTATTGAAAGATATATTAAAAAAAAAAAATTTCCTAATACCTTTCTATCTTATCTTTCAGTTAATTCTTCTACTGTGATTACCTCTAAATTTCCTAATTATATAATTGTATCTTTTGGAATTTTAAGAAACAACAATTCTTTGAAAACTTATCATAGTAAGTGTCCTAGGTAATTTAATTGTTTCTCTAATTAAAATTTAATTTCAAATAAATATTTTAACCTACTCCTTCGGCAGTAGGTTTTCATAGTCGATAAATGAAATAAATGAAGGAACAAAGTTGTTGAATCACTGAAAACAACCATGTTTATTTGTCAAAACTAGAGATACAAGAAAAATCAAAGAATATAAGCTATTAGATGCAATATATTTCGTCTCCAGTTAAAAGGAATAATGAAGTGTGGAATTTTCGTCTTAGGAGTGGATTGTATTCTATTGACAAGGTGATAAAAAGGAAAAATTAATGAATTAATGAAAAATAGAAATGGAGAAATCGGAAATGTAATCAGAAAGGTCAAATGGAGAATGATTAATACCGAAAGGGGGGGAATTTTGAAATCAAAACTTTGTGCTAGGTACTTTCGAAAGCTTTCAAAACGTCTAGCATCGCAGAAAGCGATTCACCGAAATGCAGAATAACGAGAGAATCAAAAGTCAGAGATAACACCAGAAAGATCAACTGTAAAGGCACCTTTTAGCTTGGTTGAAATATATTTCTTTCAAAATTAAATATATATCCATGTATTAATTATATGATTATAAGATTTACAATGTTTCCAAATATTCATATTTAGATCTGAAAACTGTGAAATGAGCAGAGATCAATGTGATTGCAAAATGAAATGTCAGACCATTAGTTCATTTTATTATCTTGGCAATGTTATTTTTTCCTATTTAAATAAATAACTAATCAGGAAAAAAATAAATTAATTAATTAGTTAATCTGGATATTTAATATTTCTGTTTTTGTAACATTCATACGAAATCAACATTGAATTTTTGCTTTCAAAATTTCAAAGACGTTTTTTCAAACATTAGTAATAATGTATTCTTTTAAAATGACAACATTGTACTAGCAACTAAACATTCCTCAACGCCGTTATAAAGACTTTAAAACATTCTTAGATGTTGTTGCGTAGTCGAGCTGAAATTCTATACATTATATTACTTGAGAAAACATGGCGGGGATGTTGAGATTTAAATTGCTCTTTACTTCCCCAATTTGTTTCTCTGTACGTGAAATGATCATTTGAGCACTTAATTCATGACAGATATGGTATGTTATATAAGTTCTTGAACGTAAATGTTAAGGTAGAACAAGAAAATAAAATATTGTAAAACTCGTGCTTCTGTTACTCCCCAATCCCCCAGACCTTTCAGTTTTGAAATTCAATTAAAGTTAGATATAATATTAAAATAAAAGCGATAACTGAAACTGCGACCATCAATTTCCATGAAAGTAACAGTTTAAATGTTAAAGAAATAAAAACCGTAGACTAAAGAACAAGGGAATAATACCACTGCCCTGTCTTCCCCTTTGTCCAAACAGTTTAGGTTTATTAATAAATCTATCTACAATCCCAACCACAGTTATCAAATCACAATCAAGCTAACAAGCAAATTTTTTTTTTTTAAAACTGCTGCTCCTGTCCAAATTCTTTTTAACTTACATGTAAATTAGTTTAGAGAGATGGCACTACACAAAAAATATCATCATTACCCTATTAAGTAAAACAGTTTGCTTTGGTAATGGTGTTATTTGATTTGTGTTAATTTAAAACAAAATGTTAATATATTTTAGTCATAATGAATCCTATTTAATTTTTAAATTAAATATGTAAGTTTGTATATGTATAATAGATCAGAATATAAATTTAAGGTAAATGTGTTTTTCCTAGTTTTGGATTTTTAAAATAAATAATTTTAAAATAAAGTAAATTATGCATATTAAATTATTTAAAACAATTGTATTAACTGTATATATATATATTAGGGATGGAGCGATACCAAAATTTTTGCTGATACTGATTCTTGAAACCTCGATACAGATACCTAAAAATGTACAGATACTCACCTATACCGATATTTCACTCCATCCCAAATTAATATATATATATATATATATATATATATATATATATATATATATATATATATATATATATATATATATATATATATATCACCACTACTCATAGGTCAGGTGGTATAAAGGGCAGAGCCCCTTATAGATAAATTGTGTTCCATGCATTTATATTTTTCATAACTGTATTGTAATATTTAATATTTAAAGTTAAAGTAATCTTTCTTTGAAATATGTTTCTTATTATACATATAATTACAAGATATAAATGCATGGCACACAAATATTTCTACAAGAGGCTCTGCCCTCAGTACCCCCTGAACTATGAGTGGTGATAAAAATTTATATATATATATATATATATATATATATATATATATATATATATATATATATATATATATATATATATATATATATATATATATATATATATATATATAATAGTTTTTAAACAATTTAATATACATAATTTACTTTATTTCACAATATTTCATCTTTGTAATTTCAATATATTAAAAATATTTTTTTTCTTTAATGTTTTTTTTTGCTCTGAAATAACTATAAATTTTTGTATGATTCCCTCTGATACTGATCCAGTAACCTGGCAGTGCAAAGCCAAATGATATTACGCCATTAATGATTAAAGTTGTACAAAGTATTATTAAATCATTGCAGTTATTTACAATTTAATTAATTAATTAATTAAAAAAATTTTTTTTTAGTATTTTTACTTTACAAAATCATTTTCTGCCATCTATTAACCACAAAAAATTAACTTGAGACTAATTTGTCTTTGTAGTTTCAATATACAAAGGAAAAAAATCTGCAACTGGAAAAGATATATTTACCAAATTCAGTATTAAGCATGGTTTTGCTTGTAACCAATCTGTAACAAATATGGGTAAAATATAAAATGTGAAACTAACTTGGGACAGTTAATAGTAATTTTTGTATCAATTCATCTTTGTTTGTACTATGTATTAATATTCTATAAAGTTTAATTTTATTTTATGATTTTTATTAAAAATGTAAATCATTAAGAATATTATGATGAATATATAACTTTTAAAGAAAATGGTTTTATATATATATATATATATATATATATATATATATATATATATATATATATATATATATATATATATATATATATATATATATATATATATATATATATATATATTGATTTCTGCAACATTTGCAGCCTCTTGTCTAATTTCCATTTTGTTGAATACCACCTATTCTTCTAGACCTCATCTCTTGTTCTTAACTGAAACTCAGGTGTTTGAATGCTCTGACAACAAACCCTACACTGTTTCCTCCTACTGTCTCTATCCTCAATTTTCAACCAAAGGTAGATGTTGCGCATATGTGCATCAACAATGCTCTCTGTTTTCATATCTCTAATTTAGAGTTTTGAATTCTCTACTTTATAGCTTAAACTTTCTTATAATTCTACAACTAAATTTATTTGTTCTGTTTATTTATCTCCTAACTTTACAGACTAAAAACTTCAACTATCTTAACTGTAAAATAGAACACTTTTTCCTCCTTTCTCGCTCATAAATTCTGAAATGGTTGAGGTCTAGGTATTTTTGTCACTAATTTTTCCATATTTACTGATTCACCAGTCTCTCATGCCACCAAAACTGTTTTATTATTACTTGCACAATTGCTTGTAAAACAAACCTCTGAACCTTCTGGTTACACACCCCTTCCCTTTATGATCGATTGTATACTTTTAGATCTTTAAATACAAAATTTTTTTCTTTGTCTAGCTCTATACACCAGATTCCTTCAGCATGCTTAGCCCTTCATGAACTTTATCAGAAAAATCTAAAGCATTTTTCATTCTATTTCCCACTTTGACTTAAATTATATTTAATTGACATGGTCAGAGCATGTTGGCTCTTGACACTGGATCTGAATTTGGTTTTTCCTTATATTCTTGCTCAGGTGTTTAATTTAGGGATCTTACCTGGCCATATATATATATATATATATATATATATATATATATATATATATATATAATATATATATATATATATATATATATATATATATATATATATATATATATATATATATATAAAAAAGGAAATAAATTTTTTTTAAAAATTTTTTAATTCATTTGTACTAAATTCTAAGAAATAAGAAAATTTTTAATTTAATTAGAATTCAGAGGAACTTTTATCTTCATTTCGTCAAGAGTGGAGAAGAGAACTTCACACTAATACTAGCACTCGAAAAGATACTTCAGAATTATCAAGGCAAAACTCATCATTTTGTTCTCATAAGGCTAGTCACTCTTCAGAAGTACAGGATGGAATTCATAGTGATCTCGAAATAGAAGTATGGATTTGTTTGGAGCATTATATATATATATATATATATATATATATATATATATATATATATATATATATATATATATAATATATATATATATATATATATATATATATATATATATATATATATATATATATATATAATATATATATATATATATATATATATATATATATATATATATATATATATATATATATATATATATATATATATATATATATATATATATATATATATATATATATATATATATATATATATATATATATATATATATATATATATTATATATATAATATATATATCCCCCCTTAATATATATATATGTGAACTTTGACATTTTAAAAATTAAAGAGAAGTATTTTAACTTTACTAACTGATTATTTATGCTTTTCCTTCTTGGACAAGACGAGGTTCTATATTTTAATATTTTATTCAGGGTTGGCATAATAAAAATCAAATTATATAAATCAGTTTATTTTTTTCAAAATAATTTTTTTAGTGATTGTTTTTTGATTTTTTTCAAAAAAAATAACGTCACCTTCTCCATATATTTAAGTTCAAAATATATCATAAGAGAACTTAAAAAAAGAAAAAATAAATTAATATTAATATAAATTTAGCTATTTTATTGGGCTGGGGGGAAAAAAAATTAATGAAGGTCTAATACTTTTTTGCCAAATTATTGAAACCTGCAAAACATGTTTTACTTTTTGAATTCTGGTTTTAGATATTGCTACTGTAAAAGGAGAGTGAGTTATATAAAATTTATTAATTTTAAAAATTTCAATAGAAATGTTTTTTAGTTTATTATTTTTATTTATTTTGTTTTTCCAAGGTGTACGATCCTTATTAATCTCAAAAAAAAAAAAATTTAAAAAAAAAAAAAATAAATAAATAAATATAAGCTACCTAGTATCTTTAAATATAAACTTATTCAAAAAAGTTTATTGTAGTTAACTTGTTCCATAGAATTATGTAGTACTGTAGAGGTGAATAAATAAAAAAAAAGACATCAAAGAGAATAAAAAAACTTAAGGATTGAAATGCCCCAATATTTAGCAGTCTACCACAAAATCTTTTCTCTTTCTACGATTTTTTAAAAAAATAATAATCATTTTAATCCGACCAATTCACTTACATTTAATATTTTATGCACAGCTCGGACTGTCTCTATTTACTGATTTTCTAATTATAGAAATTATTGTTTTATTCTTCAGAATTTAAGTTCTGAGAGTTACAATGCTAAAAATGATTATTTTATTTTATTTTAATATTTAACTTAATAATATAATAATAAAAATTAAATAACAGTACAGAACCATAAAATATTTTTAAAAAAAAATTTTTTTTTTTTTTTTTTTTTTTTTTAAATTTAAATACATTGAAGTTTTTCTATCAGTCACATATTTTCGTCGTTTTTTTTAATATAAAATTTAAAAATCGCTTGTATTTTTTTAAAAAAAATTATAATTTGAATAACACTTAAGGTAATTAACTAATATTTACTTATTTACTATATTACTTATTAATTATTACTTAGGCAAATAAGCTTTCTAATAAAAAGACTTAAAATTAAAACAATTAATAAAATATAAAAATAATAAATGATTTTTTAAATTTGATTCATATGTAAAAACAAAAATTCACCAACCCTGATTTTACTTATTAGTATTAACTTACTGTAATGTTTATCTAGGCTGCAAATTTATTCAGGAAGGGCGTTCAATTGGAGCAGAATGGCCAACTGTATGAAGCAATTCGTTTTTATCGTAAAGCTATTGCCCTAGTGCCTGATATTGAGACGAGGGTACATAATAAATATGTACAAGAAAGATTGGAAGGTAAGCCAGGTAAATCAGTATAGGTTTTCTCTGTTTTTCAGATATATAAAGGATCACTCTACCAAGAAAGATGAAGTACTCTCATTGGTAGGGTTAATAATATTAATTAATTTTTATTGTTTGCAGTCACATAATTTTAACATTTTCTAAGTATATTTCTGTCACCCATCTCGTATGGTTTTATGTATAGTGTATTTGCTGTTTCTGTCCTAATATATGTTTAAGGTATAAATTTATTTTCAGATAATTTTTGTGATGAGGAAACGGAGGATGAGGGGTCACTATTGGAAGATCCAGAATGTAAAGATCTTATTACAAGATTTGAAAATTTATTGGTAGGAAACGACGCTGTCTGCCAACCACAAACTTCACAACAGGTAAAAAAAAAAAATAATGTAACTTAGATTCATATTTTTAATCAGGACTTTTGACAGTTACTGTGTAAGTGATACTGTGCAAAATTTACAATTGAATTTGTAGTTGAAATTGTAGAAATTTTATTAATATGTACAAGAAGTGAGCATTATATTGTTTGTCATGTAGTATGCAAAGAGGTCTTCATTTTTCTTATGCTCTATAAACTGCTAACTGCCAATTGTAGTGATTGTTATAAGTTTTGTGTTTACTTTTATTTTAGGGTTTTCATTTATCCTATTTACCAAATGAAATGGTGGAAAAGATAATTAGTTGGGTGATTGGAAGCGAATTGGATTTAGAATCTTTAGAAAAACTTGCCTCTGTTTGCCGTGGACTTTTTCTTATGTGTCGGAAACCAGAATTGTGGAGGAAAGCTTGTCTTCGGTATTATTTTTTGATTTTTGTAATGATGAGCTCACTTTCACCTCTCTAATATCTCCATATTTTTAAGTAATTATCATGTTAATTTTATTCAGGAGGTTTTATGTATAATGAAATCTCTTTATTTCAGTGTTTGGGGAATTAATACTGGAGACTTAAATGTATATCCAACATGGAGAGACATGTTTATTTATAGAGCAAGACCGAGATTTAACGGCTGTTACATTTCAAAAACCACATATTTTCGGTCAGGAGAGAATAGCTTTCAGGATTTGTCTTATCAACCTTGGCATATTGTATGCTATTATCGGTATTTGAGGTATGCTAAAGTATATTTTATTCACTTCTAGATAATAGATTACTTAGTTAAGATGTTTATTTTTAAAAAAGTGTATAGTTTTATCTATAAAAACAAAAACAAAAAAAACAGTGAAAAGAATGTTAAAGGTTAAAAATCATTTTTTAAATGAAAGAAAGGTAATAAAATCATCATTATTACTCATTGTTTTGCTTTCAATGAAAATTTATGATTTTTGTGTTTATAATAAATTTGTGATTTAGTCTACAATTCTGTTTTTCCCTATTGTTTTCAGATTTTTTTCTCAAGGACACGTGCTAATGCTTACATCATCTGAAGAACCACAAAACGTAGTTGCAAACTTAAAAAATCTCAGTACTAAAAATCCACAGGTTTGTTCTCCCGATAATCGTGATTAATTAAAATTTAATGAGGTAAAAAAAATTATACATTAATTCGAATAGATTTGACAATTGAAATTTAAATCTCATTGGATACAAGTTACATTGTATTTGTATAAAACTTTCTGACTTTAATTGTATAAGTGAATCTCAAAATGTCTAATAGTTCAATATATATATATTAAGGATGGAGCGATACCAAAATTTTTACCGATACCTAAAAATTTACCGTACCGATACCGATAAAATACCGATAAATTTACCCCGATACTTCACTCCATCCCTAATATATAAATATATATATATATATATATATATATATTATATATTATATATATATATATATATATATATATATATATATATATTATATATATATATATATATATATATATATATATATATATATATATATATAATATATATATATATATATATATATATATATATATATATATATATATATATATATATATATAATATTAATATATAAAAATAAAAAATATATATTATATATATATATATATATATATATATATATATATATAATATATAAATATATAAATATATAATTTATATATATATATATATATATTATATATATATATATATATATATTATATATATATATATATATATATATATATATATATATATATATATATATATATATATATATATATATATATATATATATATATATATATATATATGTATATTGCAGGTGTTAGTTGGGCACTTTAGGATTCATGGCGCATCTTTAACAATGCTTTTCAGGAAGATCAATATGAACTTGAACAATAATAAACATCGCAAAAGACGTAGAGGGCAGGGCACTACTGACGTAGCTGAAACGACTTTTCAGATTGTAAAGATATTAATCTTAAAATTGTTGTATATAATATTAGCGTTAGAATATTGCAATCTATTAAGTAAGCATACTTATATATCGAGCTAAAATCTGTAATGTTTATTTTTAGGAAATGGAAGTTAAAGCAATTCGAGGAAGGCCTCATTGGCAATTGGTTTGGCGTGGTTATAGTGTTGCTTCTTCCTATCAAAATGGTTCTCATGCAACATCGATTGTTAATGTTAGCGATCAAAATAATTTCCCATCTTTAAACTTTTCAAAAGTTAAAAGTTACAGCGCCGAATCAACATCTCCTCTTTTTTGAGATATAGTACAAAAGCATTTGATTATACTTTATTTTTTTTGCTAGTTTTGCGCTTTCTTTTTCATAAGATTTTACTGAATGTATTTGTTTTGAATATTAAAAAAAAAAAATTAAGTAAAACATTTGTTTACTCAATATTTTTAGTGTTCACTTTTTTTTTCTTTTACGAATTTCAATTATGTAGAATTGTTACGAAAATTCTAAACTATTCCTTGTGATATAATTGGCTGAATAACTTGGATGTGATTTTACCTTTTAAGTCAGTAAATAAGTTTAATTTTTTGTTGGATTTTTATTTTAAAGAAGCATATATATAATGATTTTGATTTAATCATAAAATGTGAATGAAATGTTTTTATTGAACCTTGTATATATATATTATAGCATCTCACCATTTCTTATATCAAGTAAGAATATACAATTTATTTTGAATTTAACTGTGGGAGAACTTTTTTATATCTAATTAAAAATCTAGCAGTCTTTGTTGCGTGTACCAGAATTAGGCCAAACAGGTTGCGTAGATGGTTAGCCCCAACTTTTGGAAGAAAATTGTTGGAGGGTACATCAGACGTCGTCAACCGCTCCGCTCCTGGTATAGATGTAGCTTACCTGCAAGATGCTAATAGTATTTTTTGTTTGTCAACAAAATATGTATTACTCTTGAGAACAGTAGTAGTTTTGGTTAGAATGTCATCAAAGATGCAAATAGTCTTTTATATATATATATGAATTTCTCAAATAAATGTTAAAAGGACAATTGTTTTTAAAGCGGACGAGTTATATTTTCCATTTTGACCTATACTTTCTACGTGCAAAATATCGTTTTTGAGATTATGCCAAGGAAAAAAATGTCTTTGCTAACCAGAAGTTGCGAGATAACGCAAACTGTTATAACGGAAAAATATGTATTTGTTAACGAAAATTACTCTTATCAGCTACATAATAAGCCCTCCTGTTACCTTATGAGGGATAAAAATAATGAAATGTTTAAATAATAATAATATATATAATTCAGTTTGTCATTTGTCTAAATATGTTTGATTATTCCTCCACTATTGTTTTTTAGTATGTTCATTACTTACCAGGCCAACATTGACATCGTTTTCCTAGTGGCATTGCGTAAAAAAAAAAAAAATTTTCTTCATATTTTTCTAAATTGACAAGACTAAAGAAACGTGACTATATTAGTTTTGTAATGATCTATGGAAAGTTAATTTTATGAAAAAAAAAAAAATAAATAAATAAATTCTAGGCTCAAAATAATAATGAAACAATAAGAGATTTATACTCTTTATATATTAAAAGAACGTAAAATTTCTTTTTATATTTTATAAAGTCAAAAAAAGTTCCCTGAAGCAGTAACAGAAAGAGAAAACAATTAAAGTAGGTCATTTTCACACATGTTAAATAATAATAATAATTATAAAGTTTGAAAATATAAAATGTCCTCTTTTATAAAGTCCAAAAAAGTTCCATGAAGCAGTAACGGA
>SEYY01001197.1:0-5000 GCA_009176605.1 Armadillidium nasatum
TTTTTTGACGGTTTTTTGAACGAAATTCCACAGAAACGAATTGCCTAGAATTCGAACCAGAATCACTGCAACATCTGGAGAGTTATCTGTAGGCCATTCATGATTCCATGCTCTTTCGTGAAGTTTTTTGAGGAAGAGACTTTACCCGAGACCTTATGTAATTTTAATGGGAGGTTAGTGGCCCTCCTTGTATGGTTTACCAGGCAATATCACTCACCTCGCATTTCATGGCCTTTCCTGTGAAATCACATTAGCTATACTTTTTTCCTGGTGTAAGAATCCCGTACTTTTTTTCCTGGTTCCTGATGAATTCCTGTAAAGGTTTTTGGAGCACGAAGGTTCCGCAAAAGGGGGAACGCAGTCCCTCTCGTAGAAGCTTGCGACTTTTTACTTTTTGATTTTATTTATTTATTTTCTTTTTTGTAATATTATATGAATTCTTGCATAGTTTTCTTAATTTTTAACTTTGGGAATTTTTAAGTATATTATTAAATCTGGTTATAACAATTTATTATATATATATATATATATATATTATATATATATATATATATATATATATATATATATATATATATATATATATATATATATATATATATATATATTATATATATATATATATATATATATATATATATATATATATAATATATATATATATATATATATTATATATATATATATATATATATATATGCAATCTCCTTTGGAATTTGAAAGTTATCGATTTCAAACAGTTCCAAGCACTTAAAAAACGTTTTGTAATCCATAAATGAAAAAAAGGAAAAAGTATATATAACATGTTGAAAAGAATATTATTATTATTATTATTTTTGCATTTTATATAGACAAAACCGATATTGTCACTTTTCTTCTCTGAAAATATCTAATATATAAAAAAGAGGCGCTGAATGATAATATAATATATATATATATATATATATATATATATATATATATATATAATATATATATATATATATATATATATATATATATATATATATATATATTATATATATATATATATATATATATATATTATATATATATATATATATATTATATATATATATATATATATATATATATAATATATATATATATATATATATTATACAGTATACAGAGATGGGCACGATTTTGATTTTCAAAATCAAAATCACGATTTTAAAATCAAAATCACGATTTTGATTTTGATTTTAAAATCACAAAATTCTAGCTGATTTTGATTTTGATTTAAAATCACAAAATTCTAACTGATTTTGATTTTAAAACTACATCAAAATCACTAAAATCACTTGTAAGACAGTTAATCACAAGAGATGTAAAATTAGAACTACTTTTCTTTTCTCTGGGCTATGATCGCTTTGGGGCAGTCCTTTTCAGTCGCTTCCTTTTTCCATGTGTGATAACTTTTTTCCTTACTATTATCTTTCTTTACCTTTTTTAATTAATTAAAATAATTTGATGGCCGTTTGAAATATTACTGTTGTTTTAATTTCAATTTTATCATGCAATAAAAGAAGCTTTAATGAAAGAGAGAGAGAGAGATCTAGTTTTATCTTCTGAGTTACCATCGCTACAGGAGAACCTTCTTCAGTGTTGTCTTTCCCATGTTTGTGATAAATCTTATTTTCGCGAAGTCAATTTTTACCACTTATAACTGGGGTAGAGGCGAAGAAATACTGAAGTCACCTCAGAACACCTAACCTCTTAGAAAAGTGCTTAGAAAGAGAGGTAATGTGATCTTTCCAAGAAAGATCACGAGAAAAAGAAGCAACAAGAATATTAAGGAGAGATGAAGGTCTGAGTTGAGTGTTTTCGAAGAAGATATCATAGTTGTGTGGAAGATTGTGTAGAATAGAGAGATTGAGGAATTGATATTTGGTAGCGTTGAAAACGACCATGTTTTCTCCTCCCCAATTTGAAATGCTAGATAGATCTGAGGTTAGTTGCTCCAAGACCACCTTCCTTGCATATATTAACTGTTGTTGAGAGGGGCTCCTTTCAAACTGAAAAGAGTAATGAAGGGTGGAATCATCGGCATAGGTGTGCATAGGAGATGAAATAATAGAGGGAAAGTCATTAATGAAAAGCAGAAAAATTATTGGGGATAGGACAGATCCTTGAGTCAGACCAGTTAGCAGCACCGAATTGCCACAAACGTCTTCTCGCCGAAGGCAGGGGCCCTTCTTGCGGAAGACTTGAAGAGACAGAACAAGATACGGAGATAAGAAGGTAGAATAGAAAGGAAGTGTGAACCTGAGTTAGCGCATGTTTTCGATCTATTCTACTCTCTTTCCCTAATACTAATACTTTTTCTCTTTGCTGAAAGCACGCATATGTTCAGTTAATCCCAAAGAAAGGTAGAAGATCTAATCCTTCCAAACTATCACCCTATTGCCCTCACTTGTATTCTGTCTAAAATCTTTGAAAATGTCCTTAACTCTCGTTTCCTTGATGATCTCTAATTTTATATCTTTCTGTCAGATCATAAGTATCACTTTCAACACTCTTTATCTATTAGATACAAAATCAGACCCGTACCCAGAACAAACTTTGAGGGGACGCAAACGATTTTCTAGGAACGGGCAAAAATATTAATGTTTTTTTTCCATATATATATATATATGTATATATATATATATATATATATATATATATATATATATATATATATATATATATATATATATATATATATATATATATATATATATATATATATATTATATATGGCAAAAATTGTTTTAAAAATTTTTAATTCATTTATTGAAAGGGTTCTATTATTATTATTATTATTATTATTATTATTATTATTATTATTATTATTATTATTATTATTATTATTATTATTATTATTATTATTATTATTAATATTATATATTATTATTAGAAATTGTTTTTGTCATTATTATTATTATAATTATTATTATTATTATTATTATTATTATTATTATTATTATTATTATTTCTATTACCAATATATTTTTATATTATACTACTACTATTCTACTACTTCTCATTATTACTATTACTGTTGCTTCTTCTATATAAATGTTGCAGTGCACTATAATATTTTCTGAAAGTGATTTTGGAAGTGATTTTGAAAGTGATTTTGATTTTAAAGGTGATTTTGATTTTGATTTTCCAAATCACCGTCTTTGGAGGATTTTGATTTGGATTTTAAAATCACTGTTTTGTGGTGATTTTGATTTTGATTTTCAAAATCACTAAATTTAGTGATTTTGCCCATCCCTGACAGTATATATATATATATATATATATATATATATATATATATATATATATATATATATATATATATATATATATATATATATATATATATATATATATATATATATATATATATATATATATATATGAAATATTATTTAAAATTTTTCATTTAGGATATCTCCATTATTTTGAACACAAGATACATTTTTGAAGGGAGGCATGTAAAGTTCAGTTTTTATATTAAAACGAACTTTTCTTTGTCTTTCTTAAAAATGTATCGTGTGATTTTATGAATTGGAAATATATTTTATTTGCATTCATAAAAGAACTTCAAAAATTTGTAATTTTGTTAACTTTTAGTTTTTTAGATATGTAAAATTAATTTTTGATTTGATAAAATATCTCGTAGTGAATTTAATTCCTGCGAAGATAAATAGACAAGAAATTGTTATAGAAGATAATTGATTTAAGGAGATGATTCATCATAGAAGCCTAGACTTGTAAACTCAACAAGAGAAGATTCTTCAAGAGAATTAAACCAGCTAAAGAAGAAATTATATGGAGCTCTTGACCTTTAGGTGAGAGTAAACTTCTGACCATTAGGTGGAGGATAAATCCATTCTTCAAAGAGTTGACAGAAGACAATCAATTAAAGGCCATAGAATAAAACAATCAATCAAGAGAATAATCGTCGACAAACTAAGAAGAATTTAGTATACTATAAATTGGTTGTTGAACTCAGCGTAACATCCTCCCAAAGAGTTCTCGGTCACAACGCTACCATAATAGTTAAAATAACAAACAATGATATATTTATGTATAGATCCTCAATTGTTAATAAAGACTCCATCTGATCAGTATGTTGTTGTCTCCTTCTAATTAAAGAAAAATCTCCCCAACTTATTAAATAAGTTTAAATTTGTGGCAGCGGTGGGATTGTCGTTATCAAAAAAGTTTACAATAGGAGGCAATGCGGTGGGATGACATTGACGACATTCAACGATATTGATGATATTGACGACATTCAACGATATGGAAAGCAAAAAAGATTCTGACGACATTAGATATTTTGACGACATAAAAATGCGTAGAAAAATGAAATATAATGACGTAAAATCCATCAAATGATATTGTCTTTGTTTAAATTCATTTCAAGTAACGACAAAGGTTTCATCTTTCTTAATTTATTAATTGTCCCACTTAAGATGAAAATACGAAAGCTTAAATCTTAAATTTAGTTTCCTTTGGATGTTATTCAAATCTAAATTTTTTCTAGAGAATTTGAGAAGAAAGTTATTGTTCATTTATGTTGCTTTTTTTATTATTGTTTTAGAACAGCGATTAGAGAAAGATGGTTAGAAAGCGTCATGACGTAGAAACGAGAAAGAGGATCCTGTTTTTTTTATAAAGTAATCTAAAAAATTATTTTATATGGTTGATCTCACGGCAAAGTTTTCACAGGACTTCTGTTCAATGGTTATGCTACCTTCGGGAGCACGCCATGTGAAACCGTCGTTAGTATTTTTACTAATGTGACTACAGAGAAAAGGCGCCCTTTTCTTTCTGTACTCAGAGGTCGGGGATAGTTCATGGTAACTATCAATTTTTTTTAATTGATGTTTCTTTCTCAGGAAAGGTTTAATGTTTCTCACCAAAACATTTAAACAAGAATAGATAATTAGTTAGAATATTTGAGATTCTTCTATGGATATTATATTATTAATTTTTTTTTTCTCTCTTTTTCTCTAGGA